>WBZZ01002374.1:50000-57500 GCA_019918135.1 Paulinella micropora | reverse complement strand
TGAAGAGTGTGGGAGAGAGAGGGGACCCCTACACCCTCCAGTACTTCGGGGGTGAGTGCTCCATCAACTAGCACTTGCGACGAAGTCTGCTCGTAGCACCTGCGTAGCGTGCGCCAGAACTTGCCCCTTACACCCAGCTTCCAGAGCCTCTCAAATAGGCCATCTCTCCATACAAACGGGAAAGCCTTGCGTAGATCGACGAACAGGACATACGACTCCCGCTTCTGCAGCTGACGCCCCTTCAACCTCTGCCAAAGGGTAAAGACCTGATCCGTAGTGCGACGCCCCGGGCGGAAGCCTCCCTGCTCTGGACGTAGCTTATCCGGGCCATCCACGAAGAGCGTTAGACGAGTAGCTAATAAGGACAGATACAGCTTACCAAGGCAACTAATAATCGAGATATCCCTCCAGTTGTCAGGATCCGTAGGATCCCCACCCTTGGGGATATTGACGATGATTCTTTTGCCCCAAGCTTTTGGAGTCCTCTCGGCTTCTCGAATCCAGTTGAAGTACTGCGAAAAGTAGCCATTGATGTAGGCGCCGCCATACTTGAGCATCTCGTTCTTCACTTTGTCCTCGCCACAAGCTTTGTGGTTACTCAGGGCACGTTGCCTTGCAAGGACCTCCTCTTGCGTGAACGGTTTGTCCAGCCCTTCGCAAGTGTCTTCACCTACTTCGTGCTCCTTCATAGCCCGGGCCACCTCATCTCTGAAGCGATCGTTCCAGTGGAACTGCCGCTTAGCTTCGGTGTCCTCCCACTACAGCGAGCCTGCTTCTGCACAGCACTCCACCACAACAGCCGCACTTGCCGGATTTTCCCGTGGCTTCACCGAACTTTTCCGAAATTCCTCCCACCGAGCGACCTTTTCCGGCAGCGTACACGCCAGTGAGCCATCCTCCCTTTGCACTGGCGCGGAGACCTTCGTTCTGCGTGCCCCGCCAAGCCGCTTCGCGAGTAGCCAAAAGCGCTTTTATGATTGCTCGCGTTGACATTTGACCGCTTCTTCCTGCACTTGCTTGAAGGAGGCGGACTTCTTGGCCCGAGTTGCCTTGCGAATTTGCTTGCGGAGACGTAGCCAATTCAGACGGGCTTCCGCATTCGATTCATCCTTCCTGTAAGCTGCGTAGGCCTCCCGGCGCTGTTGAATGAGCTCCTTTAGCTCCCCGTCGAACCAATTGTTGGTGAAGCGGGGTCGTATACATCTGGAGCCAAGGTGCGCCGCCATTCGGAAGGACTGCGCCACTCCCTCGGTGACATCATCTATCACCCGTTGGCTGTCGGCACCACCCGATAGGTTAAGCTCAGGCAGCTGATGCACTCCAAGCTTCTGTAGGCAACGCTGGAATTCGTCATCGAACTTGTCGCGTAGATAATCCAGCGCTTGCTTTGCAGCGTGATCATTACCCGAGACACCAGCACCAATAAGCTTATCAACACGAAAGGACCTGTAAGGTTTCGCAGCCCGCTTTGGTCGGCGCTGGCCGCTCCACGTCAGTTCGGCCCATACTGCCTTGTGGTCCGTATCAAGATCATCTTCGCATACTCTGAACTTTGCTCCAGATGCCAAGCCAGGCGACGCGCAGATGTAATCGAGGTGCTTGCCTGTGCCCATGCCGCGCTGCTCACGCCGGGGACCACCAGTAGGACCCTTCCACTGGGCACAAGAAGCCGCTCAGATTTCGCAGGCCCGTAGCGACGAGGACAGCCGCAAGTCTCTTGCCATTCTCCGAACGTACCGGTGCTCCCTTATCATCGACCTACCCGTACTGACCGACGATGCCCTCCTCTTTTCGGCCGCATGCCGGCCCGAGCTTCGCGTTGGCATCCGCCACCGTGACCACAAGACCTTTGGCTCCAAAAAAAGCTACAGCTGCCTGCCAGGCCGCATACGCCTCTGACGACTCTTCTTCCTGCGTTTCCTGGGGAAAGTAGGCGTTGCCCACATAGATATCCTGAGCGCCGGTAACACCCCAGGCGATACGCAGCCACACTTGCTGCCGGTGGTCGACGGGGGCTGACACCAGGTTACAATACGGACCAAGGAAGTTAGCCACCGCGAATATAACCCCACCCTTGCAGCGATTTTTCTCGCTGACCTCCGCAGGTTTCCCAAAAATCCGGAATCCATTCAGGCTGCATTTGGAAAGTTGCTTCTTGCCCATGCGGTGCTCCTGAGCCCCGATGACTAGCCAGCCCTTGTGCTTGTAGAATGATGCCCATTCCGCCGTGCCTACGTTGTCGTATCCCGTTTTACCCTGCCAGTTGTGACTCGCGACGAGTAGCTTGAAGCCGGTATCGAACTGCTTGGAGCGGTGCTTCTTGGCTCGTTTCCGGACCCGACGGCCGCGCTTGGCTTTCGCCCTCGTGCTGCCCCCCTCTGCAGGTGCTTGCGCAGGTTGGTCCCCCACTGCACTGGCCGGCGAATGCAGGGGCACCACCTGCACATTAACACACTCAGACACACACTCAGGTGCATCGGCAGCCGATTCCGAAGACACCACCTGCACATCATCAACACATCTTCATGCAGAGGCAAGACGCGATATCCCGTCGCAGCTTCCTCCTTCCTTGTCGTACCGATCTACCCGCCGGTACCGTCGAGGCGGCGGTGCCATCTGCCATATAGCGCCGCTCGCCTTATGTTGAAGCGCCGACCCGTGTGCCAGGTTTGGGGAGGAAGGATGAGGCTCAGCTAAGGTAGCCTCTCCACGTGGTTCAGGAATTCTGTCATATACGCGAGCCCTCATCCTCCCATCCTGGGACATCGGGCCAGAGCCCGTCAAAGAGGCATTCCCACGGGGATTGTCCAGGTCTTCGGCGATTCTACCTTGTCCCATAAGGGCCACAGTGGTAGCTCCGTGCTTCGCGTATTTGTAATCCATTGAGAGTAGTAGACGGCCAATGTCGCTGGCCATCACCGCCGCGCCTCTTTACGCTGAGGAAAGCGCCCGCCCATGCAAATAGCATCGGCGGTATCTGCAACACACACTACACGCACTTCCGCCGGTGTCACTGGACGCTGCCGCGTCGCTTCATGCCCTTGGGCGCCCGCCAGCACCCCCAGTCACCAGAACCTGCCTCACGCACTACACACACTCTCCATCACATCGCCAACGCCTCTACTCTCATGCCTTATGGACTTTCAGCTGCTCCTAACAATACGCATCATGAGGTACGGGTGTCCCCGAGTGGAGCCAGATCGGACGGCGTGCCGCTGAAACTCCTCCCCCACGTGGGTATAGAAGGCGAACCTAGCGGTACCTATAGGGTCTTACAGACAAGTATAGTAATCCCAGCCGAAGCTGCTCAGTTAGAAATGCAACGGTGGAGGGTGTGAGTGCATGGGGCAAGGCACGGCAACGCAGCAAGGCACTGGCAAGGCATTGGGACCGACTGAAGCCCCTCTCCAACGTGCGCGTCATCATGTATTCCAGTTAGGCAACCCCGAAGAAGCGAAGATAGGGAGGAGACAAAACCCAGATAGGATGAAGATAGGATTTACATGAAGCCGAAATGGAGCCGAGTTGGAACAGGTCAACTCGGCCCCATCTCGGCTCACTGTGAATCCTATCTTCAACCCATCTCGGTACTGTTTCCTCCCAATGCTCACCTCAACAAGATCACCAAACCGGAACTGGAAGCCCCCAGGCATTTACTCGGCAGGAAATTCGGCGAAAATGGACTAACCAGGAAACCAGACCCAAACCAACAGCCAAGAAAAAACGAGCCAACCAACAATCCAACAGACAACCCCACAACCTGCCTGGCCGAACCCCTACCGAGTAAATGCCCAGTTGAGAGTTGCGCATATCCCGGTGACCGCCCTCCCCAAGCGTTCACCTTCGTGGGGAGATGCCCAACCACCTCTCTTCCCGTGGAGTGCCATCTTGTGCACCCCTCCAGAATAATAATAATAATAATAATAATAATAATAATAATAATAATAATAATAATAATAATAATAATAATAATAGTGCTTCTCTGTCAATGGCTGATGCATTTCTGCACATGCGCCTCCATCGTCTCACCCGTGAGGGGAGTACGAAGAATTGACGATAAGCTCTAATGACACCCCCCCAAGGGCAGTTCCGACACTTCCAGACGGGCCGGTATGTTCAATGAAAATACTGGTCCAGAAATAGACCGGTATGTTCAATGAAAATACTGGTGGCACCGACGGGAATCGAACTGGCGACAGGGCCCAGATGGTAGAACTTGACCACTGGGCTATCACGGTGTCCAATAATAATAATAATAATAATAATAATAATAATAATAGTGCTTCTCTGTCAATGGCTGATGCATTTCTGCACATGCGCCTCCATCGTCTCACCCGTGAGGGGAGTACGAAGAATTGACGATAAGCTCTAATGACACCCCCGCAAGGGCAGTTCCAACACTTCCAGACGGGCCGGTATGTTCAATGAAAATACTGGTCCAGAAATAGACCGGTATGTTCAATGAAAATACTGGTGGCACCGACGGGAATCGAACTGGCGACAGGGCCATCGAACTGGCGACAGGGCCCATCGAACTGGCGACAGGGCCAATAATAATAATAATAATAATAATAATAATAATAATAATAATAAATAATAATAATAAATAATTAATAATAAATAATAAATAATATAGTGCTTCTCAGTCAATGGCGAATGCATTTCTGCACATGTGCCTCCATCGTCTCACCCGTGAGGGGAGTACGAAGATTTGACGATAGGCTCTACTGACACCCCCGCAAGGCAGCTCCAAGCCTTCCAGACAGACCAATGCTTTCAAAGAAAATATCCTTTGAAAATACTGGCACCGACGGGAATCGAACTGGCGACAGGTCCCAGATGGTAGACCTTAACCACTGAGCTATCGCGGTGCCACTAATAAATAATATAATAATAATAATAATATTAATAATAATAGTGCTTCTCTGTCAATGGCTGATGCAAATCTGCACATGCGCCTCCATCGTCTCACCCGTGAGGGGAGTACGAAGAATTGACGATAGGCTCTAATGACACCCCCGCACGGGCAGTTCCAACACTTCCAGACGGACCGGTATGTTCAATGAAGATACTGGTGGCACCGACGGGAATCGAACTGGCGACAGGGCCCAGATGGTAGAACTTGACCACTGGGCTATCACGGTGTCCAATAATAATAATAATAATAATAATAATAATAATAATAATAATAATAATAATAATAGTGCTTCTCTGTCAATGGCTGATGCATTTCTGCACATGCGCCTCCATCGTCTCACCCGTGAGGGGAGTACGAAGAATTGACGATAAGCTCTAATGACACCCCCGCAAGGGCAGTTCCAACACTTCCAGACGGGCCGGTATGTTCAATGAAAATACTGGTCCAGAAATAGACCGGTATGTTCAATGAAAATACTGGTGGCACCGACGGGAATCGAACTGGCGACAGGGCCATCGAACTGGCGACAGGGCCCATCGAACTGGCGACAGGGCCAATAATAATAATAATAATAATAATAATAATAATAATAATAATAATAATAATAGTAATAACAATAATAATAATAATAATAAATAATAATAATAAATAATTAATAATAAATAATAAATAATATAGTGCTTCTCAGTCAATGGCGAATGCATTTCTGCACATGTGCCTCCATCGTCTCACCCGTGAGGGGAGTACGAAGATTTGACGATAGGCTCTACTGACACCCCCGCAAGGCAGCTCCAAGCCTTCCAGACAGACCAATGCTTTCAAAGAAAATATCCTTTGAAAATACTGGCACCGACGGGAATCGAACTGGCGACAGGTCCCAGATGGTAGACCTTAACCACTGAGCTATCGCGGTGCCACTAATAAATAATATAATAATAATAATAATATTAATAATAATAGTGCTTCTCTGTCAATGGCTGATGCAAATCTGCACATGCGCCTCCATCGTCTCACCCGTGAGGGGAGTACGAAGAATTGACGATAGGCTCTAATGACACCCCCGCACGGGCAGTTCCAACACTTCCAGACCGTCCGGTATGTTCAATGAAGATACTGGTGGCACCGACGGGAATCGAACTGGCGACAGGGCCCAGATGGTAGAACTTGACCACTGGGCTATCACGGTGTCCTAATAATAATAATAATGATAATAATAATAATAATAATAGTAATAATAATAATAATAATAATAATAATAATAATAATAGTGCTTCTCTGTCAATGGCTGATGCATTTCTGCACATGCTCCTCCATCGTCTCACCCGTGAGGGGAGTACGAAGAATTGACGATAGGCTCTAATGACACCCCCGCAAGGACAGTTCCAACACTTCCAGACGGACCGGTATGTTCAATGAAAATACTGGTCCGGACGGACCGGTATGTTCAATGAAAATACTGGTGGCACCGACGGGAATCGAACTGGCGACAGGGCCCAGATGGTAGAACTTGACTGGGCTATCACGGTGTCCATAATAATAATAATAATAATAATAATAATAATAATAATAATAATAATAATAATAATAATAATAATAATAATAATAATATCAGCCCAATGGCCTCAAGGCGTTAAACTGTGACGCCAACTCATAACCCTTGGGTGGTAGATGCTGGGGAGGAGGGTCGTTGCGCGCGTAAAAGATCTTAAACTCCGCATATGCTGGTTGATAGCCCAGGACCCAGCAGACACCAGATTGTTATGGGTGGGGTTTCGAGGCAGCTCTAGCAACCGCGCTTGGTGTATGCACTTGCACATTCGGTGACGTCTTGCAAGAGGTTGCTGGGACTGCGGAATAACCTCGGCTTAGTGCAGTCTTGCCCTCAGGAGCTCCATCGGTGGCCCCGATCATCAGGCGAGAGACTGACACGGGGGGGTGGAGGACCTCGAACAAGGGTATTGGAGGCTTATGTCCGTTGAGGATATGCCATTAGCTGCATCAGTATGCCTCAGATATAGTAAATAATAATAATAATAATAATAATAATAATAATAATAATAATAAAATGTATCTCCTGCCAAGTGCTGAGCCAAAAGGCCATGTGCATCCAGTCCTCCATTCCATAAGGAAAGTCTCCACACCAATCGGTGGAATAAAGGAAGTGACGGCATAGAACATTACTCTAGGAGCTTTATACCAATCAGCCCATGGAAAGGGACCGATGGCCTATGTACTCCCTAATAATAATAATAATAATAATAATAATAATAATAGTGTATCTCCTGCCAATTGCTGAGCCAAAAGGCCATGTGCATCCAGTCCTCCATTCCATAAGGAAAGTCTCCACACCAATCGGTGGAATAAAGGAAGTGACGGCATAGAACATTACTCTAGGAGCTTTATACCAATCAGCCCATTGAAAAGGACCAATGGCCTATGTACTCCCTAATAATAATAATAATAATAATAATAATAATAATAATAATAGTGCTTCTCTGTCAATGGCTGATGCATTTCTGCACATGCGCCTCCATCGTCTCACCCGTGAGGGGAGTACGAAGAATTGACGATAAGCTCTAATG
>WBZZ01002374.1:17500-30000 GCA_019918135.1 Paulinella micropora | reverse complement strand
TCGATCTATCTATCTATCTATCTATCTATATTCACACACGCACACACACACGCACACATACATACTTACTCACACGCAGATTCGTCAACTCAAGTGGGACGTGAAGCGCAATATCCAGATGGCAGAGTATTTGCGCCACGAGTATGCCTACGAGGCATCCCCCAGACAGGTCCATCTGCAGGGCTTGTGGAACGCAGAGGACCTCACTCACTCACACACACACACACACACACATACACACACACACACACACTTCACACATTCACACTCACAAAATCACTCTCACACTCACACACTCACTGACACATAAGTACAGTGTGTGTGTGGCGATGTTTAGGGTTTGTGGAACGAAGAGAAGCTCAAGACTGATCGCGTGGTCCGAGAGAGAGAGAGAGAGAGAGAGAGAGAGAGAGAGAGAGAGAGAGAGAGAAGCTGTCACTGACCGCATGGTCAGAGTGTGTGTGTGTGTGTGTGTGAGAGAGAGAGAGAGAGAGACAGAGACAGATACAGATACAGATAAAGATACAGATACAGATACAGATACAGATACAGATGCAGATGCACAATTTTTAAGTTTTTTGGCAAGTCCGATCATGCGGCTGTTGTGATGTGCATAGCATAATGTGTGACGTGTGACGTGTTACGTGTTGCCTCTGTGTGTGTGTGTGTGTTTGTGTGTGGTTTGTGCAGCTGCGGCTGTTGTGCTCTGCACAGCACAATGTGTTACGTGTGACGTGGGTGTGTTTTACATTCATTTTTGCCTAAGTTTCACGGCAGTTACCGTGAAATTTTGTGCCAAGTATTTGTGCATAACACAATGAGTTCCATGTTTCATGTGACGTGTGTGTATGTGGTGATTGTGCAGCTACTGCGCTGCACAGTGGGGGGCACTAAGCTGCTGCTGCCCTCCTCTGCTGCCACCCTGACCGCAGAAGAGGGAAAACGCTGCATCCGCAGAGTAAACATACACACAGCATATCTGCCTAGCTTCCTAGCTAGCTAGCTGCCAACCTACCTACCTACCTGCCTATCTATCTACCTGTCTGACTGTCTGTCGGTCTGTTTGTCTGTTTATTACATAGTTGCTTGTTTGTCAGCGTAGTACGGTGTCCTGTGTTGCTGTTGCTGTGTTAGTGTTCAAGGCACATAAACTGGCCACGGGCAAGGGTCTGCCTCCTCTCTTTTCTCTATCTCTAAATCTACTATATGTATATCTATCTATCTATCTATCTATCTATCTGTCTGTCTGTCTGTCTGTCTATCTGTCTGCATGTCTGTCTGTCTGTCTATCCATCCATCCATCCATATATCTGTCTATCTATCTGTCTGTCTACCTATCTATCTATCTATCTATCTAAATACCTAAATACCTAAATACCTAACTATGTACCTACCTAACTATCTTCCTATCTACCTATTTACCCACCTAAACTACCTTTCCATCTACCTATCTCAATCTGTTTGACAGTACATGTTTTGTGTGTAGCTGCTGTTCCTAGGCGAGCGCAGCAAGGGCAGTGCCTTCTTCCATCTAGACTCAGACCTCATTCGCCACATCATCAACTTCCTCTCCTATTAGACCATCCTCCTCCTCTTTCGCCACAACATCAACTTCCTGTCTTACTAACTCATCCTTTACCTCATTAGCCACATCGACTTCCTGTCTTACCGACTCATCAACTTCCTGTCTTACTAACTCATCAACTTCCTGTCTTACTAACTCATCAACTTCCTGTCTTACTAACTCATCCTCCACCTCAATCGCCACATCATCAACTTCCTCTCCTATTAGACCATCCCACTACTACATCAGCTTTCTTTCCTTACCAGAGCTCACCTGAGACCCGTAAGCCTTTTAGCATCAATCCCCTCGTCCCCCCCCCCTTCCTCTCTCTCTCTCTCTCTCTCTCTCTCTCTCTCTCTCTCTCTCTCTCTCTCTCTAGGAGGAGGAGGAGGACGGAGAGAGAGAGAAGGGAGCCTCCTCCTCCTCCTCTTCCCCTTCCTCTTTCTCTCCCTCTCCCTCCACTGTATCACGCTTACTCAATCAATCCCTCAATCTACACTATTTATGCGCGTATATATAGTCTATATGTTACATGGATATGTTTGCAACATCTCCCTTCCTTTTTCTCTTCCGATATGTTTACAACACAATCCCTTGTTTCTTAGAGGTTTCGCATCTGTGCAGCAGAATGTCGTACACAAGTTATGTGTTGAATTTCAAACCAGTTTCAGTAACAAATAAAGAAGAGATAACTTTAATATGAGCTACAGCAAGTAGGCTACTACGAGCCAAAGAAGGGTGATTGGGCGGTGAAACCTACTGCAGCCGCTCCGCTGCTAACCGAGCACTTCATGGCTCACAGGTGAGCTGCGGACTACTTTCCGCAATAAGGCGGGATGGTGGATAAAGACGGGCGGGAGGAAGGGAATAATTACACTCTCAGGCCCGGCCGGAGATCGCAATAAGGCGGTAAGGCGGAAAAAGTCGGGCGGGAGGAAAGGGAAACAGAGCTATAGCACGCCTAGACGAAGAAGGCGTAAGCACTCTATTCCCAATTGCACCGCGAACAACTTCGAAATCTCCTTTTGTACTCCAATTTTATTATTATTATTATTATTATTATTATTATTATTATTACCGGCCCGTCTGGAAGTGTTGGAACTGCCCTTGCGGGGGTGTCATTAGAGCTTATCGTCAATTCTTCGTACTCCCCTCACGGGTGAGACGATGGAGGCGCATGTGCAGAAATGCATCAGCCATTGACAGAGAAGCACTATTATTATTAGTATTATTATTATTATTATTATTTTTAAGAAAGAGACGGAGGGCTCCTCTCTCTCTCTCTCTCTCTCTCTCTCTTTTTTTTTTTTTTTTTTTTTTTTTTTTTTTTTTTTAAGAGAGAGAGATAGAGAGGGGAAAAGGGATAGTGGATAAGATATAGCAGGAAGAAACTACTACAAAAATATTAATATATAAAAACATATGTATGTATAAATATATATATATTAATATATGTTT
The DNA here is from genome assembly GCA_019918135.1 of Paulinella micropora. NCBI lineage: Eukaryota > Cercozoa > Imbricatea > Euglyphida > Paulinellidae > Paulinella > Paulinella micropora. The sequence goes on along the minus strand of WBZZ01002374.1, from coordinate 26,978 downwards.
TTTTTTTTTTTTTTTTTTTAATGGGTGGGATGGAAGGGAATTTTCAGACGAAAATAAGCTTTCCAGCTAGCTGAGCAGACAGAGAAAGAGAGAAACAAGCCAGAAAGCAGACAAGCATGTGACAGTGGCTAAAGGCCAGTCAATAAAATAATACGCCGGGCTTCGCCCGGAAAGGTATTAATAACAGAAAAGAAAAGGGCGCGGAAGTAGAAAACCGGAAACGGTTCGCCACCGAAACCGAACCGGAATGAAATTTAACGCCTGTTAACATCAGAGATGCTAACCATAATTAAATTTCAAACCGATTCACTGACCGTTTCAGTAACGAATAAAGAAGAGATAACTTTAATATTAGCTACAGCAAGTAAGCTTCTACGAGCCAAAGAAGGGTGATTGTGCTGTGAAACCTACTGCAGCCGCTCCGCTGCTACCCGAGCACTTCATGGCTCACAGGTGAGCTGCGGACTACTTTCCTCCACACTGCTGACACAGTCACCCGGGTGATCACCGCACGATTAACCCCATCAGACGCTGATCCGCTAATATAATAGCTCAGTTGCTGGTGCCCCGACGTACAGCTGAAAGCAATCGGACGTCCATCTACGCGCAGTGCAGTTTGATTGCCACATCGGACTAAGTCCGGCTCTTTCCATCGCTGACGCTCCGCCTCGCCGCAGCGAAATGCGAACTTCTCGCCTTCTTTCGTGCCTGAGTCACTGAGTGTCTACCGGCGAGTAGACTCGGCCGACAATGGTTGCACTACGGGCTTCCCCCATATCCCCACTGGACGAGAGGGTTCGGAACTTACTTTTACTTAGATATTTGAATAATTTCTGACACGTCACTAAGTGCCCCAACCCCAGACCGCCAAAGCTTGAATTCACCGTTACACTTAGTGATATAGGTAAAATAGGTAATTGTCCTTTGGGTGGGCCGGTATGACTAAATACTATTATTAATAAATTATCCATTGCTCCCCCTATTTAGGAATAACGGCGTCATCTACCTTATGCTACTAACCTTGCATATATGATGGTAAATATGTGTAGCCCTATTCAGAAATTACCGGAGCCGTACTAACAACTATATGCACTAACGCAATACTAACTTTGTATCACTCTAACCAACTTAACTTATGCTGACGCAGTAGTCAAAAAGTCCAGTTGTTGCGCCGCCCACCGCGCGCTCCCCCGCTCTTGGCTTCCTAGTAGCCACCGAGTCTCTTAGCTTCCTGGCTCCCAGCCTGAGCCGCCCACTTGCCGCCGCTTTAGTCCGCCGCCCGGGTCGTAGAACCACATGTGTGTCGCGCGCCCCATCCATCGCCGCTCCGAGTCAGAGCCAGAGCCGCTGTCCAGGTCGCAGTCGCTGCCCACCAGCCCATCGCGTTGGTAGTCGTTCCCCTTTTCCACGCGTTCCTCTTTGACAGTGAAAGGGCTTGAATTGTTGGTTGCGATCCCGGCTTTCCCCTTCTCTTTCTTGCTCCGGCGCTTTGAGCGCTTCGCCTTATCTATCTTCTTCTTCTCAACTACAGGTTTAGGCGGGCTAAGTTTGTTTTGCTCCCCCATCACTGGTGCTTCCTTCTCACGCTCTCTTTCCTGATCTGCATGCAGCCCGCAAAATCGCCCTCTCAACAGAACATAAGCTGCCTCTCGCAACAACCCATTCTCACTCTCCATGTCATCAGTGCACACAAAACGTTGCTGCTCACCTGACACTCGCCCCTCACATACTAGACGATAGATTACTCTCTCTTGTACTACCATCACTTTGCCCATGTGGGCCTTCTCCTTTACCATGCCTGCTCTGTCTCGCCCTGTCAAAAATCTCGTCATCCTTTTCAATGCCGCCAAGTTTCACCTTCTCACCTTCCTCATCTGTGTCTGACTCACTCCCCCTATCTGTGTCAGAAGTGTCTGACTTACTCCCCCTTCCTAACTTTCCATGTTCCACTTTTCCTCTCTTTTCCTTCTCTCTCGGTTCTTCCTTCTCACCTGGCTCTTCTCTCGCCTTCTTCATCTCTTCACATTCATGCAGTCTATGCTCACCCCCACACATCCTGCACTCCTTCTTACATGCGGAGAACACATGCCCCTCCATGTTACAGTTTAAACATTTCTCTCCTTTCTTCCTCGTCTTCTTTCTCGTTCCTGTTCCTTTCCCTCCCCCTTTCTTATTAGTGGTGGTGTGTTTAAACCTACAGTTAGATCTATCACAGCTGCCTGACTGTTCAAACAGGTAACACACCCCAGGCACCCTACGCATATTGACTGACCCCTACGTATGAGCAAAACGACACTCATCCCCCCACTTACATCCACTCTCTCTTTGAAACCCAAAACACACACCTCTCTGCCCTTCCTCTCTTTTGTTGGCATCTTTCCCTGCGTGTGCTTTTTCTTTCTTCATCTTCTCTCTCTCTTCAAGTGTTCCTATCTATCTCCAATGCTCTTTCTTCCAACTCCTCCCACCATTCCTCAAAAGACCATGCATGTTGCTTCTTATTCATCTTCAGCGTGCGCATCCATCCTCCCCAATCCTTTCTCACCCCCTCTGAAGCATACTCAGGGTTTTGTAAGGCACTAGTGATTATAGTTTCCATCGTTCTGTGGGGTGTTTTATGGCCTACTGCCTTTAGCTCTTCGTCTACGTCTAACGCAACAAACGCATCAAACTGTGGAGCATAATCGCACCCCTCATCAAATGTCCATGCATTCATCGCATTTATTTTGTCTTGCACATCTTCCTCACTCACCTTACCAAACCTTTTGGTTAGTCTCGCCCACACAGTGTGCAAGTTCTGACCAAAGTCTGATGAGATGTCTCTCACCAAATCTGCCACACTCCTCTTGGCTTTACCTGCTAGCTTATCAAACACAAACGAAAAAGCTTCCTCTCTCTGTCTTTTCATCTCATGCTCCAAACTCTCCTCATATGCTACTATCATTCTATCTTCCTTCTCTTTTTCCTCTACTTGCTCCTTGTTCTTCGTCCTGATTGTTGTCGTTGCTGGTGTGGAATAAGTAGGTGAAGGCTGACTAATCTCTCCCCCTCTCCTCCACCTGCTCTTCTCCTCCCTTTTGCTCACTCTCACCACTATCTCCCCCTAAAGCAGGCTGTCTTTCTGTCTCAGTAAAATAAGAGGTAAGGTTTTCCTTGTCTGACCCTGACTCTGAATCTAACTCAGCTTCCTCTTCCTCCTCTCTCAACCCTATCTTTACTCTCTCTCTCTCTCTCTCTCTTGCTGATTGCTTCCTGCTCTCTCTCCCCACCACCGTGATGTAGTTGGGGACTTTCTTTCCTTTGCTGTGCAACGCACTCACATTACTCTCATCAACTAACATAATGTCACGGTGTTCTTGAGGAGTCTTTAGTGCCCCCTTGAGTCCTTTTGCCCCTAGGGCTAAAACTATTTCACATTGAAATTCCTTGAACGGGGTTCTCCCGTCGTACTGTCCTTTGGCCGTCATGCTGACTTTGTTTTTGTCTGTGCCTCTTAGAGTACTAAAACTCATTTAGGTCTTACTGTCGTTTTCCTTTGTTGTCACCTAGTAGTTGTAGCAGTCCCACTGGAGTGCAGTCCTCTTTCCCCCAACGCAGGTCACCTAACCAAAACGGTGGACAGGTACAATGCGTTCAAATACTGAGCCGAAGTGCGAAAGCTTCCCTGTTTGTGTGCAAATTTTTGGAATGGGACCAACCCTTTCACTGACAGTCGCCTCCCAGGTCGGCGATGGTCTTCCTCCTTCCTTGCTTGCAGTGCCAAAGTCACTTGCAAAGGCTCATAACAGTGGCACTGGACGAGAGGGTTCGGAACTTACTTTTACTTAGATATTTGAATAACTCCTGACACAGACCGCCAAAGCTTGAATTCACCGTTACACTTAGAGTGATATAGGTAAAATATGTAATTGGTCCTTGGGGTGGGCCAGAATGACTAAATACTATTATTAATAAATTATCCATTGATCCCGGCCTTTATCATAATATATTGATAACATTAAAACCGGAAGTATTCTTCAAAACCGTGACCGGAACTGTAATAAGAATTCATCTTATAATACATTTGATAACAAGGAATCACTTCCACTAGTGAATTCCCGTAAAAACTAATAGCGATATAACGCAGTCACTCATGATGTAGTATATCGTGGGTGTTACAGTTTCTATATTATATAGTTTGCCACTTGACCATCGATTGTAATAATATTGCTGATACATTGCCGACGTCTTAGTAATTACTAGCTGTGCTAGCTAAGGCCCACAAGGAAGAAGCGAGACATTACTACTACATTATTGACAGATAAAGAAAAGAAAGAAGAACTATCTGTAGTAATGGTGTCAGTGAAATGCAAGTTTGAAATTGCGGTCGGATTTATCCCTCTACAAAATTAACGATTGTTGAAAGAAAAAGAGAAGGGGAAAGACAGAAAAGAGGAAAATATTAATAAAAAGAAAGAAAACTTGGAGAAAAGAAGTCGAAAATTAGAAAATAGAACGCAAAGAAGAGGGACAAGGAAAGAAGTAGTAGCTCTGACAGTAGTAGTACATGTAGTAATATAAGTACTATACTGTTCTTAGTAATACTATGATAGAGAGAAGAAAGAGGAGGAGGAGGAGGAGAAAGAGGAGGAAGAGGAGGAAGAGGAGGAAGAGGAGGAGAAGAAGGAGAATAAGAATAAGCAGAAGAAGAATTATAAGAATATAGCAAGAGAAGAATAGGCAGGAGGAGAAAGGAGGAGGAGAAGAAGCAGAGGGAGAAGGAGAAGGAGAAGGAGGAGGAAGAGGAGGAGGAGGAGGAGGAGGAGAAGAAGAAGAAGAAGAAGGAGGAGGAGGAGGAGAAAAAGGAGGGGAAGAAGGAGAAGAAGAAGAGATGCACAAAGGCTTATGGGCCTTCCAGGCCACGCGCTGGCAAGTCTCGTAGCAGTAGCGCACTTGTTGGCATCGGGAGCAACGACTCTTTTTGCCTGCCGCCTTGCCGCATCGACAGCAGGTAAACAGGCTGTCTTTGCTGTCGTTATTGTTGTTGTCGTTGTCTTTGTTTTTGTTGTCCTTGTTGTCTTTGCTGTCTTTGCTGGTAAAAGTAGTAAGTAGTAGTAGTAGTAGTAGTAGTAGTAGTAGTAGTAGTAGTAGTAGTAGTAGTAGTAGTAGTAGTAGTAGTAGTAGTAGTAGTAGTAGTAGTAGTAGTAGTAGTAGTAGTAGTAGTAGTAGTAGTAGTAGTAGTAGTAGTAGTAGTAGTAGTAGTAGTAGTAGTAGTAGAAGTAGTAGTAGTAGTAGCAGTAGTTGTAGTAGTAGTAGTAGTAGTAGTAGTAGTAGTAGTAGTAGTAGTAGTAGTAGTAGTAGTAGTAGTAGTAGGAGTAGTAGTAGTAGTGGAGGAAGAAGAAGAAGAGGAAGAGGAAGAAAGGGGAGAATCATGGTCATTGACAATGTGCTGACTGTCTTTGCCGTCGTGTGGAAGAGGAGTAGATGGAGAAGAGGGACTTTGTTGTTGTCGTTGTTGTTGTTGTTGTTGTTTTTGTTTTTGTTTTTGCTTTTGTTGCTATTGCTGCTTCTGTCGATGCGAGAAGCAGAAGGAGAAGCAAAGGAAACAGAAAAATCAGAAAAGTCAGGAGGGTCAGATGAGACAGGAGAGACAAGAAGTAGTAGTAGTAGTCGCAGTAGAGATAGTGGTCCGAGGTTCGTTGTTGTTGTTGTTGTTGTTGTTGTTGTTGTTGTTGTTGTTGTTGTTGTTGCTGCTGCTGCTGCTGTCGATGCCGTTGTTGTTATATCTATCTATCTATCTATCTATCTATCTATCTATCTATCTATCTATCTATCTATCTATCTATCTATCAGATATCTATCTATCTATCTATCTATCTATCTATCTATCTATCTATCTATCTATCTATCTATCTATCTATCTAGTCACATGCCGAAATAGCGACGGGAAGCACAATCCTGTTCCCTCAGGGTGCCCTTTCTCGCTTGTTGAGCCCGGAATAAAACCCACAGTGCTCTGTCGGTTTATACTAGACTGTCGAACAGTCTCGAAACTCCATCTGCTTACTGGGTCCTCTGTAATGGAGGTGGGAGCTCGTACTGCAAGGGGCGCTTATGGAACGAGCCCTGGCCCCGCCTGGTACTAGGGAGATTTGGTATCGCCTGTATCAGTCCCTTCCGTGCAAACATCACAGCTTAGCTGGGCATCGGGTTAATACTTTACCCACAGACTTCCTTGGTTGACGAAATCAGAAGCTCCTTTTTTCTGACATTAGTCGATATCTCATCTTTCTATCTATCTATCTATCTATCTATCTATCTATCTATCTATCTATCTATCTATCTATCTATCTATCTATCTATCTATCTATCTACCTACCTATCTACCTACCTACCTACCTACCTACCTACCTACCTACCTACCTACCTACCTGCCTACCTTTGGTGAAGCGAGGCAGAGGCGAGGCTATCTACCTATCTGCCTATCTATACTAGTATTCTTCAAACTATCTATCTATATAATTATCTATCTTAGAATCCATACTGCTCTGGTGTGGGTCGTTTGTTAGTAAAGCGAGGCAGAGGGGAGTTTTCTTGGTACTCAGGATCGCCCCGCCAAGGAAAACGCTTTTGCCCCACGTCCTAAGTAGGTCGGAAGGTAGGTAGGAATGTAGGCAGGTAGGTAGGTAGGTTGGTAGGTTGGTAGGTAGGTAGGTAGGTAGGTAGGTAGGTAGGTAGGTAGGTAAGTAGGTAGTGGTGCAGAGTGACAACGTTAATCTTGGAGGGCACTGTTGCTTATAAATAGGTAGGTAGGTAGGTAGTTAGGTAGGTAGGTAGGTAGGTAGGTAGGTACCTTCTTAGCGGCACGGAGACTCCCCATCTTCTTGGGCTTCCTCTTCTTCATCTCTTCGTCGAAGTCTCGCAAGGTATCCAGCACGTAGTCATAGCTGTAGATGCGCCACTGCGGGAGCCGGCCCTGTTATATGACATACAGACACATGAATGCATGCGTACATACTTAGATGCATGCATGCATGCATGGATGCATACATACATACATACATACATGCATACATGCATACATACATACATACATACATACATACATACATACATGCATGCATACATACATAAATACATACATACATACATACATACATACATACATTACATACATACATGCACACATACATATACATACATTACATTACATTGCATTACATTACATTACATTACATTACATAACATTACATACATACATACATACATACATACATACATACATACATACATACATGCGTACATACATGCATACGTATTTCCACACATACCTCCCGTGCTGCGCGCCTCACGCCACAGACTTTGGCGTCAGTGAAGGGCACATGCATGCAATCCTGAGGGCGTTTGCAGCCTTGGCTGTGCAGCTCAAAGTCAGGATAGGCTGCCTTGAGCAAGTGTGGCTTGGTCCTTGGCGGGAAGTAGTGTTCGAAGCCGGCCGAGTCCAAGATTGAGACACGCCCGAGCGGTTTGGTCAAGCTGGTGACGATGTGTGAGTCATCAGCAGGGGTCGGGCCCAGGTCCTGCCAGTCGCGTGGAGCAGTCAACAGACTAAACAAGACATATTACATTTTATTATAACAGAAACATTATATTATGTATTTAGGAATATATATAGAGAAAGAGGCATGACTTGTGGGCGATATTTTGCGGCGATAAGGCAGGCCGGGCCCTGCGGGACATATTGGCATTTGCCGTGGTTCGGGCCGGCGAGCCAGGAGCGAAGTTGGACTTGGAGGAGGGGAAAGAAGTAGGAGGAGGGGAGAGAAAAGCGAGGCGGTGGAGCGTGGCTGCCGAGGTGGTGTGCTTGCCACGACCGGCTTGGCTTAGCTCCCTGACGGTCAGGTCGAGGTCGGGCAGCAGCGCGTTGAGTATGGAGGACTTGCCTGAGCCCGACTGCCCAACAAAGGCCCATGTCGGCTGCATGTACTTGGCTTCGTCTCGACCCTCCAACCAATCCATGTACCTGATGATAATGATAATGATGACGATGATTATAATGATAATGATGATGATAATGATAATGGTAATGATAATGGTAATGATAATGAAAAAGATGATGATGATAGTAATAATTATAATAATAATAATAATAATAATAATAGTGCTTCTCTGTCAATGGCTGATGCATTTCTGCACATGCGCCTCCATCGCCTCACCCGTGAGGGGAGTACGAAGAATTGACGATAAGCTCTAATGACACCCCCGCAAGGGCAGTTCCAACACTTCCAGACGGGCCGGTATGTTCAATGAAAATACTGGTCCAGAAATAGACCGGTATGTTCAATGAAAATACTGGTGGCACCGACGGGAATCGAACTGGCGACAGGGCCCAGATGGTAGAACTTGACCACTGGGCTATCACGGTGTCCATAATAATAATAATAATAATAATAATAATAATAATAATAATAATAATAATAATAATAATAGTAATAACAATAATAATAATAATGTACCAGGCAGGAGCGTCCTCAGTCAGCGGAATGTTAGGAAATGGAACCTGCGCGTGTGGCAAGAAGATAGTGATAATGATATAATGATTGATAATGATAATGATAATGATAATGATAATGATAATGATAATGATAATGATAATGATAATGATAATGATAACGATAGATAATGATAACGATAACGATAATTATACCGATAACGATAATGATGGTGATAATGATAATGATAACGATAATGATAATGACAATGATAATGATAATGATAATGATAATGACAGCGATAACAATAACGATAACGATAACGATAACGATAATCATAACGATAATCATCATGATAATGATAATGATAATGATAATGATAATGATAATGATAATGATAATGATCATGATCATGATCATGGAAATGATATTATGGAAATGATAATGATAATGATGATGATGAACCTGCGCGTGAGGCAAGTAGAGCCCTTCCAGCAGCTGTTCTTTCCCTTGCTCCCGCGCCGCTAGCAGCGATTGGCTGCCCCGCGACTGCATCAGCAGCCGCCGCACCGACTCCAGAGAGTAGTCCACTGGGTCATAGGCCGAGGTACGCAAGATAGGGTAGCCAAGCGCTTTGTAGGTGGCCAAGGTGTGTTCCAGCTCCTGTACTTGTTCTTGAGGCAGCTTGTCCAGATAATCCGTCTTGTTGAAAATGATACAAGCCGACATGCCAGCAAGGTGTGCGGCCATGAGAAAGCGGTCCAGGCAAAGAGTGGCAAACGGTGGCTCAGGCGCCACCACCACCACCTAACAAACAACCTTACTATATCCAAACTGTGGACATAACAATCAAGGAGTCCACAAATTTACGTGCAGACATCATTCCAAACTAAGTGTCACAGTGATGCTTGAAATATTTATAATGCATGCTTATTGGTGATACTAGCTAGTAGTTAATTTATCATGTATATGTTACCAAGTGGTCAACGTTGGCGGCAAGGGGCTGC
>WBZZ01002374.1:0-12500 GCA_019918135.1 Paulinella micropora | reverse complement strand
ATGTGTGTATGTGTATGTATATGTATGTGTATGTATGTGTATGTATGTGTATGTATGTGTATGTATGTGTATGTATGTGTATGTATGTATGTATGTCTGTCTGTCTGTCTGTCTGTCTGTCTGAATACATACATACATACATACATGCATGCATACATACATACATACATGCATACATACATACATACATACATACATACATATATATACATACATACATACCTACATATACATACATACATACATACATAGATACACAATACATACATACATACATACATACATACAAACATATACATACATGCACATACATACATATGTACATACATACATGCATACATACGTATGTACATACATACATACATATATACATATATACATGCATACATACATACATACATACATACATACACACACATACATACATACATACATACATACATACATACATACATACATACATACATACATACATTACATACATTACATACACACAAGTCACACATACATACATACATACATACATACATAAATACATAAATACAGACAGTACGTATGTATGTATGTATGTATGTATGTATGTATGTATGTATGCATGCATGCATGCATGTATGAATGTATGTATCTATGCATGTATGTGTGTATGTGTGTGTATGTATGTGTGTGTTGTGTGTGTGTGTGTGTGTATGTGCGTGTGTGTGTGTGTGTGTGTGCGTGTGTGTGCGTGCGTGCGTGCGTGTGTGTGTGTGTGTGTGTGTGTGTGTGTGTGCGTCTGTATGTATGTATGTATGTATGTATGTATGCATGTATGTATGCATGTATGTATGTATGTATGTACGTATGTACGTATGTACGTATGTACGTATGAACGTATGTACGTATGAATGTATGTATGTATGTATGTATGTATGTAGTATTTATGTATGTATGTATGATCTTGTATGTATGTATGTAACATATGTATGTATGTATGTATGTATGTATGTATGTATGTATGTACATATGTATGTATGTATGTATGTATGTATGTATGTACATTATGTATGTATGTATATGTGTGTGTGTGCGTGTGTGTGTGTGTTTTGTGGGTGTCTTTTCCGTTGCCAACACAACAGAGACATACATATGAACAACACACTTACCACACTACGCATCCCTCTCCCCCGCTTCCCCCCCCCCCCCTCCCCCCCCCCCCCCCCCACACACACACACACACATCCAATCCCCAAACACACAGACACAGACACACAGACAAGACACACAGACAAAGACACACAGACAAAGACACACAGATTAAGACAGACACACAGACACAGACACACAGACACAGACACAGACACAGACACGAAGACACAGACGAAGACACAGACGAAGACAGACAGTGACACAGACAGAGACACAAGTACTGACACAGCTCACAGACACAGACACAGACACGGACACAGACACAGACACAGACACAGATATAGACACAGATACAGACACAGACACAGACACAGACACTGACACAGACACAGACACAGACACAGACACAGACAGACAGAAGTCGTACAGGTACACTCAATAGACGACATCCAAGTAGTCACTGTTAACGCTGCGCATATCTTTCGAAGTAATACTGCACAAAGACTGGTTCCACATCGACGAATGTCTTGTTTTGGACGACTTTTTGTGTAATCCCTGAGTCAAGACAAAAGACCAGACCGACAGAAAGAATATGGCAATCTTTGGCTTGATTAGGCCACTGATATGAACAATAGCCTCGCCATTCCTTCCCGCTCGCGGTGCACCGCAAAAATTTTTCGCAACCCAGCAGCTTTTTACCGTTTCGTTGGTGTTATCGTGACAAATGTCCGTTTTACCCGTCTCGCTTTTTTTCAAACGCAGATTTTTCTACGCACTCAAAAGAGAAGTAAATGCGAGTGGGTGTTGTAGTTTTCGTGAGATCTCGTGCTTTTCGCTTGACTCCTGTAATTGCCTTGGAAGTATCGTGCGCGATCAGTTTCGAGTTCCGTGGACACCCGTTAGCTTGTGCCAGTACACCATGTGCAAAGGTCTTCCTAAGTACTTTCCTATATTCTGTTTCTTGAATAGTCTGTTTCCGAACATGAAAAAAAAATTCAAACTCAGATGGACCTCTGTATCAACCTTCATAACCTGCAAGAATTCCTTGACCTGTGCACGAGGTTGTTTAGTGTTACATGAGTGGATAAAGACTCGAACAATACATGTTCTGGCACATAGAGAGAGGGAGTCTAGAGGGGACCGCTTTGATTTGCACGGTGACCACCGTGACGATAGGCAATGATTTAGAGGAAGTGAAACTGCGAGAGAGGGGATGAAAGTACTGATGAAGTCGTGACAGGAGTCGAGGAAGCTAGCACGCTAGAAGTGTGAAGTTGCCTTGAAGGAGATACATAGCAGTGCTTCAGTGCAGGAGAGATATGCGATCCAAGCTGGCAGAGTCACACGTGATTTCGAAAGTTAAAAAAATTTCGTTGGATTGGTGTCTTTCGTCTGTGGTTTCTTGCTTATGCAAAAGGCTTTAATTTGTATTAAACCGTTCTAATAATAATTAAAAGCAAAAACACGCATACAAAAGATTATCAAAAATAAAGTTTCCCCTTTCTCATTAAACCTTGCTTACTGTAATAATAATAATAATAATAATAATAATAATAATAATAATAATAATAATAATAATAATAATAATAGTGCTTCTCTGTCAATGGCTGATGCATTTCTGCACATGCGCCTCCATCGTCTCACCCGTGAGGGGAGTACGAAGAATTGACGATAAGCTCTAATGACACCCCCGCAAGGGCAGTTCCAACACTTCCAGACGGGCCGGTATGTTCAATGAAAATACTGGTCCAGAAATAGATCGGTATGTTCAATGAAAATACTGGTGGCACCGACGGGAATCGAACTGGCGACAGGGCCCAGATGGTAATAATAATAATAATAATAATAATAATAATAATAATAATTAATAGTGCTTCTCTGTCAATGGCTGATGCATTTCTGCACATGCGCCTCCATCGTCTCACCCGTGAGGGGAGTACGAAGAATTGACGATAAGCTCTAATGACACCCCCGCAAGGGCAGTTCCAACACTTCCAGACGGGCCGGTATGTTCAATGAAAATACTGGTCCAGACGGATCGGTATGTTCAATGAAAATACTGGTGGCACCGACGGGAATCGAACTGGCGACAGGGCCCAGATGGTAGAACTTGACCACTGGGCTATCACGGTGTCCATAATAATAATAATAATAATAATAATAATAATAATAATAATAATAATATGTATGTATCGTCTGCCAATTGCTGAGCCAAAAGGCCAAGTGGACTGGACCATTCCATAAGGAAAGTCTCCACACCAATCGGTGGAATAAAGGAAGTGACGGCATAGAACATTACTCTAGGAGCTTTATACCAATCAGCCCATGGAAAGGGACCGATGGCCTATGTACTCCCTAAATAATAATAATAATAATAATAATAATAATAATAATAGTGCTTCTCTGTCAATGGCTGATGCATTTCTGCACATGCGCCTCCATCGTCTCACCCGTGAGGGGAGTACGAAGAATTGACGATAAGCTCTAATGACACCCCGCAAGGGCAGTTCCAACACTTCCAGACGGGCCGGTATGTTCAATGAAAATACTGGTCCAGAAATAGACCGGTATGTTCAATGAAAATACTGGTGGCACCGACGGGAATCGAACTGGCGACAGGGCCCAGATGGTAGAACTTGACCACTGGGCTATCACGGTGTCCACAATAATAATAATAATAATAATGATAATAATAATAATAATAATAATAATAATAATAATAATAAATAAATAAAAGAAACCAAAACAACAAAAAAACGCAGTGCGCATAATATGTAATGTTGTGCTTCTTGTTTCCAGATGGCCGTTGTGGACTAAAACATTACGCATGCATGGAATGTTTGTCTACGCATGTATAGAATGTTTGTCTTTGTTGTTCCAGACTGCCAATTTCACACGGGGCCAGAGAAGGTTATCTGCATGGGAGTTGACACCGAAGAGACACCACTCTTGCGATCGCCCAAGTTATCTAGCACGCGCTCGCAGTGGAAAGTGTGGCGATCAACCTCCAAATATCACCGCTTCTTCCTTCTCTTCTTCATGTGTTTCATTCCCTTCGGCGCCCACTTTGTCAAGGTCACAAGCACAGAGAAGAACATAGATACGTGTGTGTGTAATGTGTGCGTGTGTGTGAGAGAGAGGTGGGGGGGGGGGGGGAGTTTATCTAAAATAGGTGATAAATGAGATAGGGAAAATAGAAATGGATTCATTGATTGATTGATTGATTGATTGATTGACTGACTGACTGACTGATCGATCGATTGATTGAATACTAGGATTACAGAATCGGAATAAGAATAGATTAGATAGGTAAGATAGATGTGTGGATAGGTAGGTAGGTAGGTCGATAGATAGATAGTTAGGTAGATAGATAGGTAGGTAGGTAGATAGATAGATAAAAAGATATTTGTCTTCATTTCCAGTTTTTTTCAATTAAAACTAAACTGCGGTCAACCGGTTGTTTGAATAGTTTAAATCCGGTGGGGGGTAACATCTAGATAGATAGACGGATGGATAGACGGATAGATAGATAGATAGATAGATAGATAGATAGATAGATAGATAGATAGATAGATAGATAGATAGATAGATAGATAGATAGATAGATAGTTAGATAGATAAAGAAAGGCACGCATGGCCTTTCCTCTTCGCTCTGTCCGCTTTCACTCGCACTGCACCCACCCCCCCCCCCCCCCCCTCTCTCTCTCTGTCTCTCTCTCTCTCTCTGGGTATGCATGTTTACTTGACTGTTACATTCGTAGGTATATATAATATATGCATGTATGTACGTACATTAGTTATGCATACATCTTGCCTGGTTGTTTGCAGAACTGCTTATCGTCTCTGGAACAGCTCATGCTGGACGACCCTGCCTTCCCCATCAACAACATTAAGTACGGCGTGATGGTGTCGGCCGTCACAATTCCCAGCATCATCATCCCCTTCTTCGGCGGGCTGCTCATGGACAAGCGAGGTGACAGCAGCATCTTGTTCTTCTTGGTCTGCACCTGCGTGGGGCAAGTTGGCTTCACCATGGCCATGCAGCGCCACCAGTTCTGGCTCGCCATCTTGGGCCGTATGCTCTTCGGTCTGGGCGAAGGTCACATCAAGCCTCACCATTTCCTTTCCGCCCCAGCTGCTGCCCCACTAATGCTTTTCTGCCCCCCCTCCTCCCCTTTTTCTTCTTAAAGTAGTTGTGTCGTATCTGTGCAGGCAGCGTGTTGGTCGGAACGCGTGTGATCGTGGCCAACTTCTTCGACAGCGACGAGATCGTGTTCGCCATGGCCACCACCGTGGCCATCACCAGCATCGCCAAAGTGCTGGCCAAGTCCACTGTCGCGCCCATCGCCGTGGCCTTCGGCGGCATCGGGTACGCCTTGTGGTACAGTGTGTTCATGTGCTTCATCTCCATCTTGGTTGCTGTGTTCGTCATCAACTGCACCCGCAAACTGCCCAAGACCAAGCGTCAAGCACATTTCCGTCGTGAAGACATCTGCTCCGAGTTCACGCATTTGAGCACAGTGTTCTGGCTGCTGGCCACAATGCACGTGGTGTTTGTCAACGTGTTCCACCCCTTCCAACAAGTCGCGAGCAGCTACCTGCACCAGAACTACGGCTTCAGTATCATCAAGTCGGGCTACGTTAGCAGTGTGTCGTCGGGCCTGGTGATCCTCGCGCCCATCATCGGCTACTGCGTCAACACCAAGGGCAGACGCCTGGCCGTGGTTGTGCTCGCTTCCATCGTCGGTATTCTCGCTTACTTCATCCTCCTCTTCACCAGCATAAACCCGCTCGTCTCCATGGTGCTGATCTCTCTGTGTCTCGCCTGCGCCCCTGCTGCGTTAATTGGTAGCATCCCCTTGTCTGTCGCGCCGCCCTTCTGGGGTGTGGCCTTCGGCTGCATGGAGGTGATGGACTCCGCCACCGCCTCCACTGCCAACATCGTGATCGGTTTCCTGCGCGACAAGACTGGCTCTTACGACATCGACATGTACCTGCTCTGTTCGCTAGCTATTCTGTCCCTCTTTCTGACTTTGAAGCTGTACACCATCTGGTTCAAGCGCGAGCCCACACATTGGAACCAGCCCGTCGTTGCGGAAAACACTGACGACGACCTCTTGCTTAACGTTTTTACTCCTGCATCCCGCAGAACTTCCACCAGCAAGCCGCTGCAGGAAATCCATGATCATAGCTATCCTGCAGACAGCTTGCTAGACGATAGCGACTATGAAGGCATTGTGACGTCAGATCTCTGCGGTTCGGACTTTTTCTTACACAGTAGTTGTATCGATAACGAGGGCCGTTACTGTAATCATCATGATGTCCGCTTACCTTCACTCGCAGCTGATATTCAGAAACCTGCTCAAAGGTACATGTAATTTTCCAACCCAGTGAAGGAATACCTTTGTAATCCTTCATGTTCCAAAAAATGAACTGTTGAATGAATTTCAATGTTTAAGCTTATTAGTTCATGTAATGTCTCATAATGTCAGCGAGTACATTTTCTTAGTCGTCAATAAAGACTGATTTTCGTAGTAAAAGAAAAACGTATCGGCCAGTCTTTTCAATTTTAGGTATATCACTGTATCAGACTAAGCAATTTAACGACCTGCTAAAATCATTGTCGTTGACATTTCACAACTTTTTGACCGGCCCGTTAGATTCTCTTCTGCACGACGTTTCGACTTCTTTAACTTTTTTTGATTGCGTGTAGAAAATTATGATTACAAACTCAGTATCAACTTCAAGTTAAAATTTCAGCTATGAATAGTGTGTGTTTTTTTTTCAATATTACTAATACTGTCGACGTTAGTTAGCATTCTTTACAACAATAAAGAAGTTTGACATATATAAAATTTTTGACCTAAATAGGAACTTTGACCTCTTGAATAAAATGATGTAAGTCTTGACTACCCTCCTGTGAGGAAATTACCAACCTGCATTCAAATGAATACACACACTGCTGTCATTTTATCTCAAAATACTTCCGAGAACAGGGAAGGTACCAAAAGACGCTGGGATGGTCAATTCCAGTTTATTTAGTACACTGCTTGACAGATTACTTGTCCCTTGCGAAACAATCATGCGGCAAATGCTGAGAATTAACGAATAGTATTCAAGTGCTACACGTTGTGTAGCAGTCACAAGTTGAAGTTGTTCAAGTCAGTCTGTGGAAAAATAAAGGAAAATATGTTAACTTGAGTATTACCACTTTAACTAACCTATCTGACTTGTTTTACCATTTTACTTGGAGTGTGGACCGGAAACAGGAAAACACTGTCCAAGGAAATAAAGGCTGAGTATGACTGGAGACAGGAAATATCGGTCAACGGAATAAAAGTTTTCAGATATGTGGAAAAAATACAATAGTCACTGCAGCTTTTCTCAGAACTTGACTCGAAAGCTAGCTTTTAAGGGAAATAAATTAATCTCAGGCTGTTAACTGCAGTTGAAAACGTAACAACTACAAGTTCAAGTTATGACAGTTGATAAATAAACGGAAAAATGAAGTAACGGAACTAAAAATAGAAGTGTAAACTTGAAGCAAAAACTTGAAGAAAGTTTAACACAATATTAATGTTTCGGTCCGGTACGGTAATCATTCCGATAACCGTCGGGCTCCCCCCCCCCCCCCCCCCAGACCATAACGGTAGGTTGGAGTTGCGATCGAAACGAATCGTAACAGATGATTGACCAAATGATGTGTAAATAAGTCTAAAAAGAAAACGAATCAAAAAGATTGCAGATGTAGATCAATGCGCGATATGTGCGTGCGTATATGTGTCAACGCATTGATCAAGATAGTATCAACATGCAGAGGCAGGACGGATCATGATAGTGTACCCAATCATACATCATGAAAGTAGCGTAGTGCCAACACTATCACTACGTGTTCAAAGCGGTAAATAGCATTGTGTGACCTGCCTTAGCTAATGCAAGTTCAAAATATGCGAATATGACTATCGTACAAGCCTGTAGAAAATACTAAATTGTTGGGTGGTATATGAAGTGGGAAAGGAGATAGAGTCCGAAGGGAATCTAAAAGCAAAAACCACTTGATAGTCTACTTCGATCTTAGTTTGAAAACATGAAAATCGTACTTCTTACCGTTGTAAGGTTTGCGTAAACGTTTGAGTTGTTCGGGAATGATCGAGCCCTTGTTCCTGGAGTTGGTGCTTGGCTTGAACTGGATATCCCGATGCACGACCTGATCATTCTCGCTGTCGAGTGTCATCTTCTTTCAGGAGTTGAGAGGCTTCGTCCATTGGAGATGCGTTGGTCCCTCCGTGATTGTGCCGTCCGGATGGACAATCGGCTCCACATAAACTGGGCGGTATTGCATTGTCAATTTTGCGGAGGACCTTGTTGGTGTGCTCGTGCCGGAGGCGAAAGGTGTTATTGGACGGTTTGTCCAAAATAATGTACGGGCCGTCGTGTTGAATAACAGAGGAAGCGGGAATAACTTTTGTTGATTGCTTCGGGCGATAGACGGTGACTCGGTCACCCACCTTCCAATCGGGTAGTTTGCGTGGCCGTTGCTTGTTCTTCTGTTCGTTGGCAGCCTTGCGCGTGAAGGAAACGTATTCCTTGACATACGCCGTGACAGCAATCCGAGCTAAGCGGAGAGTGTCGAGTTGGTCCGATGTCTGGACGGTCGTCGAGCCAGACTTAGTCATTGCGGCGGTTGATCGAGCCGCGCGTTCAGCGATGACGTCGGGAGAATCGAAGATATCGATAGATGTACGTGGCTGGCGAGCCATCATACCTTCAAAAGCGGATACGCCGGTGGCGGTAGAGACGTAAGTGTTCTGCGAGAACGACAGAGCTGGCATGGCCTTGGGCCAAGTCTTCTTGTCTTTGTCTGCGAGTGCCTGGATAGCGCGGCGGAGGCTTTGATGCCTGCGTTCTACCATGCCTAACTGATGGTGAGATTATGGCGCGGTGGTGAGCCATTCGATTCCAGCCATGCTGCAGAAGGCCTTGGCAAGATTGCCACGGAAAGATCCATGATCGTCAGACAGGATGGCCTCAGGAAAACCAAAAAGGCAAACCCATCGGGCGAGAATGGTCTCAACGGTTTCTTCGGTAGTGGTGGAAAGGACTGGAATAAACAGTAAGTAACCTGCGAATAGATCGACTATAGTTAACACGTACTGTTCGAGTACGCCTTCGATGCCTACATGAACATGACCTATGCCTATAGCTTGGCCTGGATGGCTCCAGACTAACGAGTTATAGCGGCCATGATTAAGTGTGAGGCGGGCGTGTGATAGTTGACAAAAGTGGCAATCCTTGAGGATAGCCGCAATGTCGGTTGTCTTTCCCATCGGGCCCGAACCATATGTATCGCTGATGGATGTATGGGGCAAGGGTGGGGACCTTTGCGTGATTCTGGATCAAGTGAGCATGGGAGACAAGCTTGCGTATGAGGGGATTCGGAACATATATACGGCGGGAGCGGTCGGGCATGATATGTACCGCTAGTCCTCCCTTGAAAAAGAGAAGAGTATTACCCTGGCCGATAGATGTAGATCCGTCCCAAAGCGGTTGTAAAATGAGATCTTCTTTCTGCGCTGACTGGATATCCGCGCGCGTGGCGGGCGGGGCATGTGATGTAGCATACATGTTAAGCACAGCATGGCGATCCAATCCAAAGTTATGAACAAGCCACACAAAGTTGTCCTCGAGGAAGACGATATTGTGGCATGCCAATACTGTTTCGCGAGAGATGGTCTCATCGTCGGGTATGAGGTGTACCATGTCTTGAGGAACAAGTACAGCGAAAGGCTTGTTGAGAGCAAAGAGTTGACAGGCTACGTCTGGAGCACGCTCCGCGGGCGGGATGACTATGGCATAGTCCCATGGGGCCTGTAAGGTCTTGATCGTTGGTGCACCGCGCAAAATCCGACAGTCGTGCTTCTTAAAGCGCGCGTCTAATTGCGGATGACTACCGTCAATCGCGAGCCAAAAAGAGCGCCCACCGGACTGTAAAATAGTTGCCGGGATGGTGTCCAGTAGCTGATTCGTCGCTTCGACTTCCCCGAGGAGAGTGGGTTGGCCGGGCGATATACAAGGAACACGAGAGAGGGCATCAGGAAGGAGATTCTGTTTACCCTGAATGTATTCCACCTTGATGTGGATATTTTGAAGGTGGTCTAGGACCCATCCAACAACCATCGGGCTTCTGGCGTGGTATAGCCATATGAGCGGGCGATGATCCGTGACGATAGTCAGCGGGTGATCACTAGCATCGATATAGTAACGGGATTGCTGAACCGTACATTATACCGTAAGCTTCCCGAACATACGTGACCCACCGAGATTGAGTATCCGTGAATTTAAGCGAGAAATAAAAGATGACGGGTGCAGACTTCTCAGGGCCCGAATGCAGAGCTCCACCGATGCCAACGATGCTAGCGTCTGTTCGAAGGTAGAGCTGCTGCGTCTTGTTGTACTTGGCGAGGATCGGTAGCGTTGTCAGGACACGCTTGAGTTTTGCAAAACATTTCTTCTCTTTTTCACGGAAAAAGTTGGGTCCCGTAGGCCGGGCGTTCGCAGACTTGAGTAGATCGGAGAGCGGCGCCACCAAGCGAGAGTAGTTAGGAATATGTGCCTGAATAAAGTTGGTCATACCGAGTATAGATCGGACTTCGGTGATGTTCTGCGGTTTAGAGATCTTCAGGATCGCGTCAATCTTGCTTGTGTCGGCGGCGACGCCTTTCTTGCTGCAGACTTTGCCGAGCACGGGAAGTGAGTTGTAGCCAATGCGTAGCTTGTCCGCGGCGAAGTAACAGCCGGCTGCCTCCGCAGCCTCCATGAGCTTCTCCAGTTGGTTCATATGGACGTCGAAGTCGTCGTCATCGTCACCATCGTCATCATCGTCATCATCGTCATCATCGTCAGCATCGTTTTCATCTTCCTCACAGGGTCCTCCCACATTTCCTTCCGCGGTGTCAGCCGTGGAAGGAGCGCATGCTATACGATTTACAATCACAGGTCCTAGATCTCTTCAGCCGATGCGACGCCTCTGGGGATTTCAGCTCCCTTCCTCACGCGTCTCCCGGAGTCAGCTGGAGGAAGGGTCTCCGTCTGACCGCATCTCCCCCTCTCCGCGCATTTCATCCCGCTCGAATCCACGCGGCCTCTCATTCGCTGATTCGAGATCACAGCGGCGATTGGAATACAGTAGAGCCCGTAATGAGGAAGAGGAAGAGAAAGAAGAATACGAACGTCAAGGACGTATCGGCAAGGATGAAAGAGAAGACTCTCCGCCCGCCGACGAAGACGCGGATACCGGCAGAGGTCGTTCCAGCAAGCGGATATGCCGGAAATACAAAAAGCCCAAGACCAGCTGCCAGCCTGACCAACGACGACGACGCAGTCACGACGACGACTACAAAGACGGCTCCTCATCCTCCTCTTCCTCATCTTCTTGTTCTTCATCTTCGTCCTCCAGCTCTGCTCCAGCCCCGAGCGCAACATCGGGTAGTCTGACGACAGATAAGCAGGAGAAGACGGAGGATAAGAATAAGAACAAGGAGCGGAGTAAACGAGGCAGCCGCGGCAAAGCCCATAAGGTACGCACATGGCACTATCATGAAGTAGCCTATGACCGCCAAGGTAGACGGTACCTTTGAACTGTGTCACAAGGTGAACGCAAGCCCATACGCTCTCAACACCAAGCACAACAGCAGCGTATGCGACAGGCCATGATCTATGGCTGGAAAAACCGGTCCAGAGATGGACTACGGGTATTCCGGCTCGGAGAAATGCACCCCGAAGCACACTGCCAAGGCGCAGTCCGAGACGCGTGCAGAGCGAGCCTAGCCTGCCTCGACCGGCTTACAGCCGACCCCAGAACTTAGTTCCGGAAACGCGCAGCAATGTGTATGCACCACGCGCAACCCACCTCCGGCAACAAAACACGAAACGTGTACCATCCCACTCGATGCTTATGCTTCGAACATTGGCTGGATCACAATGTCAATCGCCCCCTTCTCCGGGACAGCTGCGCTTCCGACCACACTCCCCTCAACATGAGCCGGAGATGTGCAGGACGCAATGACAACCCACGGAGCCGTATCCAAATCCTATCAAACCCCATATTGTGGCCCAGCTAATCTTACCGCATGACAGGGGACATCCCCCGATTAGCGGTCTAGACTGGCTCTCTATGAACATGACTTCTGACCCAGGTATTTTACTCGTCACACCAGATGACATCACAGGCCTATTCCCAGACCCCGTTTTGATGCTTTCAGAGCGATTATGCCGACAATACCTAGACGAACAGAAGGAAAAGAAGGCTGAACCACCTAAACCCAAGTTCGGCCCGGATACTATTAGCTCCAACCTCACTCCCCCTCAGAAGAAAA
>WBZZ01002373.1:47500-60244 GCA_019918135.1 Paulinella micropora | reverse complement strand
TGCGACATTGGCCGTCTACTACTCTCAATGGATTACAAATACGCGAAGCACGGAGCTACCACTGTGGCCCTTATGGGACAAGGTAGAATCGCCGAAGACCTGGACAATCCCCGTGGGAATGCCTCTTCGACGGGCTCTGGCCCGATGTCCCAGGATGGGAGGATGAGGGCTCGCGTATATGACGGAATTCCTGAACCACGTGGAGAGGCTATCTTAGCTGCGCCTCATCCTTCCTCCCCAAACCTGGCACACGGGTCGGCGCTTCAACATAAGGCGAGCGGCGCTATATGGCAGATGGCACCGCCGCCTCGACGGTCCCGGCGGGTAGATCGGTACGACAAGGACGGGCGTAATCTGATTGTCTGGGGGCTCTCAGAACGCGCCAATCTACAGGAGATCGCCTCCAAAATGAGCGGTCTTGGTCTGGTGGTCCCGGTAATGGAGTGGCAAGGCCAGCGAATGTCTCGTCACCTGGAGCTGGTCTACGAGGACGATGACAGCAGGCAGACGGCGTTGCAGCAACTCAAACATCTCAAATTCTTCGGCAGAGGGGTCAATGTGGCCCTTGGGCGCAGGTTCAGGGACAGGGAACGTGTCCGAAGGCTTATTCGCATCCATCTGCGTGGGGAAGCGGCGGTCCGGAAGGAGGAAGCTGCGACGGGATATCGCGTCTTGCCTCTGCATGAAGAATGTGTCGATGATGTGCAGGTGGTGTCTTCGGAATTGGCTGCCGATGCACCTAAGTGTGTGTCTGAGTGTGCTGATGTGCATGTGGTGCCCCTGCATTCGGCGGCCAGTGCAGTGGGGGACCAACCTGCGCAAGCACCTGCAGAGGGGGCAGCACGAGGGCGGAAGCCAAGCGCGGCCGTCGGGTCCGGAAACGAGCCAAGAAGCACCGCTCCAAGCACTTCGATACCGGCTTCAAGCTACTCGTCGCGAGTCACAACTGGCAGGGTAAAACGGGATACGACAACGTAGGCACGGCGGAATGGGCATCATTCTACAAGCACGAGGGCTGGCTAGTCATCGGGGCTCAGGAGCACCGCATGGGCAAGAAGCAACTTTCCAAATGCAGCCTGGATGGATTCCGGATTTTTGGAAAACCTGCGGAGGTCAGCGAGAAAAATCGCTGCAAGGGTGGGGTTCTATTCGCGGTGGCTAACTTCCTTGGTCCGTATTGCAACCTGGTGTCAGCCCCCGTCGACCACCGGCAGCAAGTGTGGCTGCGTATCGCCTCGGGTGTTACCGGCGCTCAGGGTATCTATGTGGGCAACGGCTACTTTCCCCAGGAAACGCAGGAAGAAGAGTCGTCAGGCCGCATATATGCGGCCTGACAGGCAGCTATAGCTTTTTTTGGAGCCAAAGGTCTTGTGGTCACGGTGGCGGATGCCAA
This sequence comes from Paulinella micropora, assembly GCA_019918135.1. NCBI lineage: Eukaryota > Cercozoa > Imbricatea > Euglyphida > Paulinellidae > Paulinella > Paulinella micropora. Next base: position 58,851 of record WBZZ01002373.1, on the reverse strand, counting down.
CGCGAAGCTCGGGCCGGCATGCAGCCGAAAAGAGGAGGGCATCGTCGGTCAGCACGGGGAGGTCGATGATAAGGGAGCACCGGTACGTTCGGAGAACGGCAAGAGACTCGCGGCTGTCCTCGTCGCTACGGGCCTGCGAAATCTGAGCGGCTTCTCGTGCCCAGTGGAAGGGTCCTACTGGTGGTCCCGGCGTGAGCAGCGCGGCATGGGCACAGGCAAGCACCTCCTCGATTACATCTGCGCGTCGCCTGGCTTGGCATCTGGAGCAAAGTTCGGAGTATGCGAAGATGATCTTGATACGGACCACAAGGCAGTATGGGCCGAACTGACGTGGAGCGGCCAGCGCCGGCCAAAGCGGGCTGCGAAACCTTACAGGTCCTTTCGTGTTGATAAGCTTATTGGTGCTGGTGTCTCGAGTAATGATCACGCTGCGAAGCAAGCGCTGGATTATCTATGCGACAAGTTCGATGACGTATTCCAGCATTGCCTACAGAAGCTTGGAGTGCATCAGCTGCCTGAGCTTGACCTATCGGGTGGTGCCGACAGCCAACGGGTGGTAGATGACGTCACCGAGCGAGTGGCGCAGTCCTTCCGAATGGCGGCGCACCGGGTCCTTGGCTCCAGATGTATACGACCCCGTTTCACCAACAATTGGTTCGACGGGGAGCTAAAGGAGCTCATTCAGCAGCGCCGGGAGGCCTACGCAGCATACGGGAGGGATGAATCGAATGCGGAAGCCCGTCTGAATTGGCTACGGCTCCGCAAGCAAATTCGGAAGGCAACTCGGGCCAAGAAGTCCGCCTCCTTCAAGCAAGTGCAGGAAGAAGCGGTCAAATGTCAACGCGAGCAATCCTCAAAGCGCTTTTGGCTACTCGCGAAGCGGCTTGGCGGGGCACGCAGAACGAAGGTCTCCGCGCCGGTGCAGAGGGAGGATGGCTCACTCGCGTGTACGCTGCCGGAAAAGGTCGCTCGGTGGGAGGAATTTCGGAAAAATTCGGTGAAGCCACGGGAAAATCCGGCAAGTGCGGCTGTTGTGGTGCAGTGCTGTGCAGAAGCAGGCTCGCTGGAGTGGGAGGAAGCCGAAGCTAAGCGGCAGTTCCACTGGAACGATCGCTTCAGAGATGAGGTGGCCCGGGCTATGAAGGAGCACGAAGTAGGTGAAGACACTTGCGAAGAGCTGGACAAGCCGTTCACGCAAGAGGAGGTCCTTGCAAGGCAACGTGCCCTGAATAACCACAAAGCTTGTGGCGAGGACAAAGTGAAGAACGAGATGCTCAAGTATGGCGGCGCCTACATCAATGGCTACTTAACGCAGTACTTCAACTGGATTCGAGAAGCCGAGAGGACTCCAAAAGCTTGGGGCAAGGGAATCATCGTCAATATCCGCAAGGGTGGGGATCCTACGGATCCTGACAACTGGAGGGATATCTCGATTATTAGTTGCCTTGGTAAGCTGTATCTGTCCTTATTAGCTACTCGTCTAACGCTCTTCGTGGATGGCCCGGATAAGCTACGTCCAGAGCAGGGAGGCTTCCGCCCGGGGCGTCGCACTACGGATCAGGTCTTTACCCTTTGGCAGAGGTTGAAGGGGCGTCAGCAGCAGAAGCGGGAGTCGTATGTCCTGTTCGTCGATCTACGCAAGGCTTTCCCGTCTGTTTGGAGAGATGGCCTATTTGAGAGGCTCTGGAAGCTGGGTGTAAGGGGCAAGTTCTGGCGCACGCTACGCAGGTGCTACGAGCAGACTTCGTCGCAAGTGCTAGTTGATGGAGCACTCACCCCCGAAGTACTGGAGGGTGTAGGCGTCCAACAGGGGTCCCCTCTCTCTCCCACACTCTTCAACGTCTTTATGGATGAGCTGTGTGATCGGCTGGCGAGTGCCCTCAAGATCACGGATGTGAAGCGGCTGAACGACATCAAGGCACTTCTATACGCGGACGACGTGGCCCTCATCGCTCACAGTCGCACCGAGCTCCAGAAGATGGTCAATGTTGTGGCCAAGTTCGCGGAAGATTACCGGCTGGAAGTCAACTTGAAGCCCGGCATGACGGAAATCATGCCCATTTACACGTCGAGCAAGGCGAAACGACCAAGTATCAGGGAGCGAGGTGAGCCCGTGGTGTTGTTTCGCGGCCAGAAGCTTTGTGTCACCAGTCAGTACAAGTACCTGGGAGTGGTTATCACCGACGACCTGAAGTGGAAGGAGCAGGCCCTGCGGGCTACGCGTGTCACTGAAGTCGCCACCGCAGGTTGGTACTCTTTGTGGTGTGCAGGTGAGATACAAGCTAGGTATCGTCTCATGTGCTGGAATCAACTTGTGGGGGCCAAGCTGAAGTACGCCTTCGATGTCTGGCGTGCCCCCGTATCGCAGCTCACCAAGCTGGAGGCAGCAATGCTGCGCCCCATGAGGATGATTCTCGGCATCAGCCCTAAGACAAGCAAGTGGATTACACTCTTTCTGGCGCGCTCTTTGAGTGCGGAGCGTTTGCGGCGGGCGGCGCAACTGAAGTTCTATGGACGGCTGCGTGTTCTACCGGAGAAGCGATTTCCTGTCATCGCATCTCAAGTCAAATCCGACTGGACTGCGGAGGCCGAAGGCGCTATCAGGGGCTCAATGGATCTACAACAAGGGCTTCAGGAGCTCCTAAATAGCTCAGAGAAGGACCTCGAGGGTTGGTGTTCGACTGTGGACAAGTGGGCCCTTCAGCAGGACGTCAAGATGGTGCAGCAACTGATGTGGGACAAGCAAGAGGCAGGCAGCGATCTTACTGATTGCCTGCGAGTCATCCTACGACAAGTCTTTGGAACTAACAAGATGGGTAGCCCTTGATGATGCGCATTATAATCTGCTTCGGAGAAGGTTGCTCAGCTGCAACAACCGCCTTCGGTTGTACCGCAGCAAGTTGGTCAGTGGCATGTCCCCTCTGCTTCTGTTGTCATGATGATGTCAATGAGTCCCTTGCGCACTTCTTATGGGATTGCCCCATGCATGAGGGGAGACGTAAGCAGCTGTTGCTGAGTATGCAGAGGCTCGGTGGCATGGCTGTGGGGTGCTGAGGGGGATGGAGGGAGTGAGGAGGGTGGTGAGGTCGTAGGCGGTGAGGTTGTGGTGGAGGATGTGTTGCTTGGGCGGGAGCGGGAGGGCTCTGTGCGGCAGGGTTGGGATGATATGCCGCCTGTGGATCAATCACGATTGTTTTGTAAGCTTTTTCAGGGGAAGTCGCGCTTCCGCAGTAACTTTAGGCTTGCTGCGTTGCTAGGGGTTACAGCGTTGCGTCCCCCTCTAAAGTTGGATGTGTTGTTTGGATCATATGTGTCTGAGTGTTGGTCTGCTAGGGAGGGTAAAAGGGAGGAGCTTGGGGTGGAGGATGGGGGCGAGGAGGTGATTGACCTCACTGAGGTTCCATCAGCTTCTGTCCCACCCTCTCCCCCAAGTGACGTTGATGTTGCGCGGCGCGGCCGCCCGCGCAGTGTGGACGTCCTGGCTAGAGAGAGGGGTTCGGGAGCGCAGCGTAGTGTCTCCGAGTTCTTCTCTTCAGCTAACACCCTCGCATCTAGCTCTTCATGCACTTCACAGCCCCCATCTGCCCCTGCTGTTGCTGTTGCTGCTATGTCTGTTTGGTGTTCTGACAATGCGTTGGGATCGGCTGACCCCGGTGACCCAATCGAGGCACATGTCAAGGATCTGGATCTGATGCTATAGTCTGAGGAAGCCTATTATTATTATTATTATTATTATTATTATTATTATTATTATTATTATTATTAAGGCGTTAAACTGTGACGCCAACTCATAACCCTTTGGTGGTAGATGCTGGGGAGGAGGGTCGTTGCGCGCGTAAAAGATCTTAAACTCCGCATATGCTGGTTGATAGCCCAGGACCCAGCAGACACCAGATTGTTATGGGTGGGGTTTCGAGGCAGCTCTAGCAACCGCGCTTGGTGTATGCACTTGCACATTCGGTGACGTCTTGCAAGAGGTTGCTGGGACTGCGGAATAACCTCGGCTTAGTGCAGTCTTGCCCTCAGGAGCTCCATCGGTGGCCCCGATCATCAGGCGAGAGACTGACACGGGGGGGTGAAGGACCTCGAACAAGGGTATTGGAGGCTTATGTCCGTTGAGGATATGCCTTTAGCTGCATCAGTACGCCTCAGATATAGTATTATTATTATTATTATTATTATTATTATTGGACACCGTGATAGCCCAGTGGTCAAGTTCTACCATCTGGGCCCTGTCGCCAGTTCGATTCCCGTCGGTGCCACCAGTATTTTCATTAAACATACCGATCCGTCTGGACCAGTATTTTCATTGAACATACCGGCCCATCTGGAAGTGTTGGAACTGCCCTTGCGGGGGTGTCATTAGAGCTTATCGTCAATTCTTCGTACTCCCCTCACGGGTGAGACGATGGAGGCGCATGTGCAGAAATGCATCAGCCATTGACAGAGAAGCACTATTATTATTATTATTATTATTATTATTATTATTATTATTATTATTATTATTATTATTATTATTATTATTATTATTATTTACTATATCTGAGGCGTACTGATGCAGCTAATGGCATATCCTCAACGGACATAAGCATCCAATACCCTTGTTCGAGGTCCTCCACCCCCCCGTGTCAGTCTCTCGCCTGATGATCGGGGCCACCGATGGAGCTCCTGAGGGCAAGACTGCACTAAGCCGAGGTTATTCCGCAGTCCCAGCAACCTCTTGCAAGACGTTACCGAATGTGCAAGTGCATACACCAAGCGCGGTTGCTAGAGCTGCCTCGAAACCCCACCCATAACAATCTGGTGTCTGCTGGGTCCTGGGCTATCAACCAGCATATGCGGAGTTTAAGATCTTTTCCGCGCGCAACGACCCTCCTCCCCAGCATCTACCACCAAAGGGTTATGAGTTGGCGTCACAGTTTAACGCCTTGAGGCCATTGGGCTGGAACTCTGTTTAGCAAGTGTGACTATTATTATTATTATTATTATTATTATTATTATTATTATTATTATTATTATTATTATTATTATTATTATTATTTGGACACCGTGATAGCCCAGTGGTCAAGTTCTACCATCTGGGCCCTGTCGCCAGTTCGATTCCCGTCGGTGCCACCAGTATTTTCATTGAACATACCGGTCTATTTCTGGACCAGTATTTTCATTGAACATACCGGCCCGTCTGGAAGTGTTGGAACTGCCCTTGCGGGGGTGTCATTAGAGCTTATCGTCAATTCTTCGTACTCCCCTCACGGGTGAGACGATGGAGGCGCATGTGCAGAAATGCATCAGCCATTAACAGAGAAGCACTATTATTATTATTATTATTATTATTGCCAGTTCGATTCCCGTCGGTGCCACCAGTATTTTCATTGAACATACCGGTCTATCTCTGGACCAGTATTTTCATTGAACATACCGGCCCGTCTGGAAGTGTTGGAACTGCCCTTGCGGGGGTGTCATTAGAGCTTATCGTCAATTCTTCGTACTCCCCTCACGGGTGAGACGATGGAGGCGCATGTGCAGAAATGCATCAGCCATTGACAGAGAAGCACTATTATTATTATTATTATTATTATTATTATTATTATTATTATTATTATTATTATTATTATTATTATTATTATTATTATTATTATTATTATTATTATTATTATTATTATTATTATTATTATTATTATTATTATTATTATTATTATTATTATTATTATTATTATTATTATTATTATTATTATTATAGGGAGTACATAGGCCATCGGTCCTTTCCATGGGCTGATTGGTATAAAGCTCCTAGAGTAATGTTCTATGCCGTCACTTCCTTTATTCCACCGATTGGTGTGGAGACTTTCCTTATGGAATGGAGGACTGGATGCACATGGCCTTTTGGCTCAGCAATTGGCAGGAGATACACTATTATTATTATTATTATTATTATTATTATTATTATTATTATTATTATTATTATTATTATCATTATCATTATTATTATTATTTTGGACACCGTGATAGCCCAGTGGTCAAGTTCTACCATCTGGGCCCTGTCGCCAGTTCGATTCCAGTCGGTGCCACCAGTATTTTCATTGAACATACCGATCCGTCTGGACCAGTATTTTCATTGAACATACCGCCCCGTCTGGAAGTGTTGGAACTGCCCTTGCGGGGGTGTCATTAGAGCTTATCGTCAATTCTTCGTACTCCCCTCACGGGTGAGACGATGGAGGCGCATGTGCAGAAATGCATCAGCCATTGACAGAGAAGCACTATTATTATTATTATTATTATTATTATTATTATTATTATTATTATTATTATTATTATTATTATTATTATTATTATTATTATTATTATTATTATTATTATTATTATTATTATTATTATTATTATTATTATTATTATTATTATTATTATTATTATTATTATTATTATTATTATTATTATTATTATTATTATTATTATTATTATTATTATTATTATTATTATTATTGGACACCGTGATAGCCCAGTGGTCAAGTTCTACCATCTGGGCCCTGTCGCCAGTTCGATTCCCGTCGGTGCCACCAGTACTTTCATTGAACATACCGGTCTATTTCTGGACCAGTATTTTCATTGAACATACCGGCCCGTCTGGAAGTGTTGGAACTGCCCTTGCGGGGGTGTCATTAGAGCTTATCGTCAATTCTTCGTACTCCCCTCACGGGTGAGACGATGGAGGCGCATGTGCAGAAATGCATCAGCCATTGACAGAGAAGCACTATTATTATTATTATTATTATTATTATTAGACACCGTGATAGCCCAGTGGTCAAGTTCTACCATTTGGGCCCTGTCGCCAGTTCGATTCCCGTCGGTGCCACCAGTATTTTCATTGAACATACCGATCCGTCTGGACCAGTGTTTTCATTGAACATACCGGTCCGTCTGGAAGTGTTGGAACTGTCCTTGCGGGGGTGTCATTAGAGCCTATCGTCAATTCTTCGTACTCCCCTCACGGGTGAGACGATGGAGGCGCATGTGCAGAAATGCATCAGCCATTGACAGAGAAGCACTATTATTATTATTATTATTATTATTATTATTATTATTATTATTATTATTATTATTATTATATTATTATTATTATTATTATTATTATTATTATTATTATTATTATTATTATTACTTTAATACATTACAACGCTACTTTAATAATATTATAAGGGTCACCGTCTTAGTTAAATCAATAGCCTTCGGGCTAACGATTTGTATGGATGACCAGAGGTCACTTGTAAAAGTAACTTCATTAAATCAAAGGCAAAGCCAAAGAGATCTGACGACGAGGGGTACACCAGACCCCTCCACCTGAGTCACAGAAAAGAGGGTTTGGTGGCGAGACAACCGGACGCCAGAAAAGAAATTTCAATCAGACCGTTTCTCACTGACCAAAAAAGTGAGGTCGAAATTGGCACTAAAAATTTTTTACATCACCTATGGACCTATCGCACATTTTGGGCAACCGTCATATGTCACCGGGTTTGACCGTTTCGCTTTTTTGGTCTTGGCAGCAATGTGACTTTGTAGATATCGGGGGTCATTGTGGGGTCTATGTGTGCAAAACTAACTAACAAGCTGTGAACCTACAAGCTATATACTATTCAAGGTAAAAAAAAAAAGGGGAACTGCTTTCCTTTAGGACTAGGCCTTCGATTTAATGAAGTTAATTTAACTTCTGGTCATCCATACAAATCGTTAGCTCAAGAGCTATTGATTTAACTAGATGGTGACCTACCACTACTACTAGGCCTAGGCCTTCGATTTAATGAAGTTAAATTTAACTACTACTAAAATCTAGTAGGAAGCTTGAGAGCATGTGAAGTTTCTCCCGCGAGAGCACGCCCGTCCGTCATTTTTCTCCCGTCGGGAGTACCTAGACCTGTTACTGCCAAGTGTGTGTTTGTTGTATGTTTCTTTGTTGTTGTTGTTGTTGTTGTTGTTGTTGTTGTTGTTGTTGTTGTAAAATTTAATGATAATAATACAACGGTTGCAGAGCCATCTAATTAAATAATATTAATCAATATTAACTAAACCAGTGGCAAGGTGTGTGGCTTTCGCCTCGTATGTGTATACCCCAGATGTACGCCACTTCCAGAAAATAATCTAGTCATCTCGTGCCGTTTCGAGACGCCAGAGCTTGCTCACTGCACTATATGATCCAGAGGCTCAAAAACAAAGAATATAGATAGAGGAAAAGAGAGCCAGAGGACGTGCACTATGGTGGTCAACAACAGGGGAGGGAGAGGAGGAAAGGTAGTGAGAGAGGCAGACAAGAGCGAGGAGAACTAGCCTACCAAGAGGGAGAAGAGGTACCAAGAGGGAGAAGAGGAAGACAGAGAAGGGAGAGGAAGGAGGATTAGAGACTCGCCAAGACCATGAGAGCAGTGTCCGAGCGCAAAAAGTGAGATGCTCACGCGCGATACTAAGAACAGTATGGGGTAGGCAAACACCAGCAAACAGTCACATGCGCTGGAGGCCGAAGGAGAGAACTGTAAAGAAAACCTTCAAGCCAGAGAAAGCGACACAAGGTAGCATAGCCTAGCATACGCACAAGTGGTGGACGCCCGCCCCATGGCCACAAGGTAACCTGCAATGGCCATGGGCCCGACTTGTGGACCTAGGACTAAGAACCCGTGCAAGAGAGTCAGGGAGAAAGGGAGAAAAAGCCCAATTATCTGGCCAACGGAAGTGAAGACGGTGAGAGAGGGAGCACCCCCTAGCACGCTCACTGGGTCGGGAAGGCATGGAGAAGTGGGGAGAGGCAGTCCCACAAAAGAGGAGGGGCGAGTGGGCTGTGACAAAAGGGTCACAGATAGCACAAAAAGGGCAAGGAAAAAGAGAGAGAGAGAGAAAGAGAGGAAAGAGAAAGGAGAGAACTAGAGAGCAAGTACTGGGCACGATTAGTACAACACCGTAGGTTCGAAGGTGTCCCACATTTCCTGCCGCGCACGGTCAAGAATCCGTGCATTCGATTGCGCAACCAGAACGGAAGAGGCTGCCCGAAAAAGTTCTGTGAGCCCTCTACCAGACTCCGGGAAGCTGCCATCAAGCTGCTGATGGGCCCGGGTGCGTGAGGGAAGGATAGAGGCGCCTCTGGAGAGTGTCTCTGTTGTTTGTTGTTGTTGCTGTTGTTGTTGTTGTTGTTGTTGTTGTTGTTGTTGTTGTTGTTGTTGTTGTTGTTGTTGTAGTTTGTTGTTTGCTGTTGTTGTAAATTGAAGACGCAAAGTTTGACTGCCGCATGCACGAGAAACTGCAAGACTAGAATTTCCTAGCTTTCCCTTTGTTTTCAACTGTACTGCTGCTATCCTCTAGTTTTAGGTACAAAGATTTGTTTACATCTTTGGGGAACGACCACAAAAACCTATCACCGTGAGGGTTTATAAAAAACCAACATGTTACCCTTCTCCTACTCTTCCTCCTCCTCCTCCTCCTCTCCTCCTACCCCTCCCCCTCCTCCTCCTCCTCCTTCTTCTTCTTCTTCTTCTCCTCCTCCTCCTCCTCCTCCTTCTTTTTCTTCTTCTTCTTCTCCTCCTCATCCTTCTCCTTTCTCTCCTCCTCTCCTCCTCCTCCTCCCCCCCCCCCCCCCACCCCCGCCCCCCCCCCCCCCCCCCTCCTCCTCTACTCTCCCTCCCGTCCTGCCCCTCCTCCTCCTCCTCCTACTCTACCTCTACCTCCTGTCGTCCCCACCCCCCTCCTCCTCCCCCCCTCTCCCTCCTCCCTCCCTCTCCCTCCTCCCACTCCTTTGCCTCTGCCTTATTTTACAACTATTTAACATTTTATGGGAACGACAACAAAGACTTCTCCTCCTCCTTTTCGTCGTCGTCCTCCTCTTCCTCTTCCTCCTCCTCTCCTCCTCCTCCTCCTCTCTCCTCCTGTTCTCTCTTCCTCCTTCCTCCTCCTCCTCCACTTCTCCTGTGGTGGCGGCAGCTGCTGCTGAGAAGGAGGAGGAGGAAGGACAGCAGCAGCAAACAGAAAACAGGAGGGAGGATAGACGAGAAAGAAAGAAAGAAAGAAAGAAAGAAAGCAGGAGCAAGGACAGAAGTGGTGAAGAGGAGGTGAAAGGAGGCGGGAAAGAGGAGGGGAATATTTTTGATTCCTTCACTTTGCAACCATATCTGCAGAGTGAGATAGATGTGCTGGCTACTTTTTCTGGCGTGGACGGGAGTGTTTGGGAGTCATCTGATCCAACAGCCAATTGACGAGTGTCTCTCCTTCAACCGACCTCTTCGAGTGGGCGTCCAGCATGAGGTCCTCATTATTTCCATGTCTTCTTCACAACTTTTCGAAATTGCACTGCGAAAACTCACTTGCTAGTTTCAACAGCCAGAAGCCGATTGTGCAGAATCACACGCAGGCAAATTCGCACAGAAGTGTCGATTATGCATGCGCAGGAATCAGCTGAGTACGCGGCTGCGCTATGGAATGCCACCATCGGCTCCTACCTGTCCAACTTTCTCAAACAGTTCGGATGCCAGGTGCCTCACACATGCTCACATTTATCCTGGATGCGTTTGCTCGTGCACCTGAAAGTCTGCTTTGTGGCCCACACGATGAAAGTTCCAGCATCCGACACTTTTTCAGAAACTTTGAGGGACATGAATGTGAGAACCATGTCGAATGCTTCGAGCTATCTGCATGTGCGGTGCAGGGTGCGGAGTTAGCCGCTGTGTTGGACAACGACGACATGTACAGCAGAGTGGAGGCCCAGCTCGCCGGCAACGTCCGATAGCTTGCTGCGCTCGCTGCCCCACCTCCTTTTTTGTCCGTGCGTGTTCTGGCCTGTATTACCGCTAACGCTGTATGGAGTCTATGGTGTGTGTATGCACAGTTGGCAGAGAGCGACTGGTTGGACATGCTGCTGGTGAGCCCTGGGCTAGTCGCTGGTGCACACACCCAACACACCAACACACACATCACCTGACCCACGCCAGACAGCACGCAATAACCGTGAACTCCAGACAGCTGAACCGGTGACGGCATGTACACGCTGGGATGTACGGGTAGGTCTGCACCGACTGCACGTGGACAAGATAGAGACACTGGCGACGCTGCAGAACGTGCACCAAGGCACAGTAACGGACCTGCTGGCGGGCGTGCTGGTCAGGCGCTCTCCTCTCCTCTCCTCTCCTCTCCTCTCTTCTCCTCTCCTCTCTTCTCCTCTCCTCTCTCCTCTCCTCTCCTCTCCTCTCCTCTCTTCTCCAATTCTATCCTATTCCTATCCTATCCTATCCTATCCTATCCTATCCTACCCTATCCTATTCTACCCTATCCTATCCTATCCTATCCTATCCCTCTCTCCTCTCTCCTCTCTCCCCTCTCTC
>WBZZ01002373.1:25000-37500 GCA_019918135.1 Paulinella micropora | reverse complement strand
GGCACCAAAACTGCGCAAGCAAACCGACCAGAATCGGTTGGGAATGAAACTCTTTTTTTTGTAATGGACCTGAATAAAAAAGAAGCTCTCAGTCATGTTGCACACCTAGCTGATTTGCGAGACCGCGGAACGTTGTGTCTTCTGATGCATATCTGTGTGTGTGTGTGTGCGTGTTTGAGCTGTATTGCCATGTCTTGTCTTTGTTGTTGTCTGAATGCGTGTGCCTGAATGTGTGTGCAGAGGGGAGTGTGACGTGGGCATGGCGCAGACCAACACACTGGAGAGGCTGATCCACGCACATGCATACGCGCACGACACCTTCGCCCTCATCAACGAGCAGCACCACGAACACTTCCACCAGCAGGTAATTTACGGGCACATCCCAGCACAAACAACGCACGCACGTACAACCGCAGAATAAAGACTGGGACAAATATGAAAGGAATGCACCCCTGTATCTAATAAATCACCCTTCTCTTGATCACAAATGTTTGTGTGTAGCGATATGAATGCCATGTATGCAACGGCATGTAGGTGAGCACCAACTTGTATCACGAATGGCCTTTTGCTGTCATGCCGCATGTGGAAGATGAGGTGACAAACCTGCGCTTGCTGTCTTCTTCTTCTTCTTCTTCTTCTTCTTCTTCTTCTTCTTCTTCTTCTTCGTCTTCGTCTTCGTCTTCGTCGTCTTCGTCTTCGTCTTCGTCTTCTTCTTCTTCGTCTTCTTCTTCTTCTTCTTCTTCTTCTTCTTCTTCTTCTTCTTCTTCTTCTGTTACTTCTGCTTCTGCTGCTTCTGCTTCTGCTTCTGTTGCTGCTGCTTCTGCTTCTGCTGCTGCTTCTGCTTCTGCTGCTGCTGCTTCTGCTGCTTCTTCTGCTTCTGCTTCTCCTCCTCCTCCTCCTCCTCTTCTTCTTCTTCTTCTTCTTCTTCTTCTTCTTCGTCTTCTTCGTCTTCTTCTTCTTCTTCTTCTTTCCTCCTCCGCCTCCTCCTCCTCCTCTCCTTCTCCTTCCTCCTCCTCCTCCTCCTCCTCCTTCTTCTTCTTCTTCCTCCTCCTCCTCCTCTTCCTCTTCCTCTTCTTCTTCTTCTTCTTCTTCTTCTTCTTCTCCTTCCTCTTCACTTCTTCGTCTTAATCTGCTTCACTCCTCGTTCTCCTCTATTTTCCTTTCTTCTTTCTTTTCTTAAGTTTCCTGCCATCTTTCTTTTTTCTGTGTCACGGTCACAGTACCCGCATACCAGAGTAACACGTCACCTGGTAGATATAGAGCGTTTGGTATAGGGAGAATCGCAGACAGAAACACCACCGAAGGGTGTAGAGTCTTGTGTACCAGAGATAATCCACTATTATTACTATTATCCTGAAAGATGTTGGAAGTAGGGGTGGGGGTTTGGGGGAAGGGGGAAATTGGAATTTATGTACTCCCCCCAACCCACCCCGCATTTTCGCACCCCTGTCGGAATAAATCATGGTTTATGTGAACCAAGGAGGAGTTGGCAGTTCATATTGACAGGGTGGCTAGCCCCAGACTCGATGTTGATGCTGGAATTATTTTTTGGAAATCACGCAAATGTTTGCGTTAGGGGAGTGTCCTGAATGGCAAAATTCCTTGTTTTTTGGGACTACTTGCTGGTACCTCCGGCCATGGAACGTACCCTGCCGACAAGGGGGGGGGGGGGGGGGGTGGGCCTTGGGAACCCCAGCCCAGCAATTGTACGTATCCCACACGAATTAGCCGAAACCAAAATGAATGGCTGCGAATGCTCCAAGGCTCTAAGAGCTGTGCCAGCAGGGTTTATGCCGGTTACCTCCGGCAATTGAACGTACCCTGTCGACTGTGGCAAGTGGGATCCGGGGGGCCCTCACCCCGGGAACCCAAGCCCTGTAATTCTACGTACCCGAATCGGATCAGCCGGCACCAAAAATGAATGGCTGAGAACGCTCCTAAAAAAAAGTACCAGAAGGGTTGAGAGGCTGATTTTTTTGTTTTCACAACCTCGGGACGCGCTCTAGGTAGTGAACCAGTTCAAAAAGAGATTTACGAAGATTTTGGCAAAAGTAGTGCCAAAATGAATAGCTGAGAATTCTCCAAGGCTCTACCTTGGGAAGGGGGGGGGGTCGCGCAAAGCGCACCGCAAACCATCCTTTCAGGTGTTGGCGCAGCCCCTAATTATTATTATTATTATTATTATTATTATTATTATTATTATTATTATTTTGGACACCGTGATAGCCCAGTGGTCAAGTTCTACCATCTGGGCCCTGTCACCAGTTCGATTCCCGTCGGTGCCACTAGTATTTTCATTGAACATACCGATCCGTCTGGACCAGTATTTTCATTGAACATACCGGCCCCCGTCTGGAAGTGTTGGAACTGCCCTTGCGGGGGTGTCATTAGAGCTTATCGTCAATTCTTCGTACTCCCCTCACGGGTGAGACGATGGAGGCGCATGTGCAGAAATGCATCAGCCATTGACAGAGAAGCACTATTATTATTATTATTATTATTATTATTATTATTATTATTATGGACACCGTGATAGCCCAGTGGTCAAGTTCTACCATCTGGGCCCGTCGCCAGTTCGATTCCCGTCGGTACCACCAGTATTTTCATTGAACATACCGATCCGTCTGGACCAGTATTTTCATTGAACATACCGGCCCGTCTGGAAGTGTTGGAACTGCCCTTGCGGGGGTGTCATTAGAGCTTATCGTCAATTCTTCGTACTCCCCTCACGGGTGAGACGATGGAGGCGCATGTGCAGAAATGCATCAGCCATTGACAGAGAAGCACTATTATTATTATTATTATTATTATTATTATTATTATTATTATTATTATTGGACACAGTGATAGCCCAGTGGTCAAGTTCTACCATCTGGGCCCTGTCGCCAGTTCGATTCCCGTCGGTGCCACCAGTATTTTCATTGAACATACCGCTCCGTCTGGACCAGTATTTTCATTGAACATACCGGTCCGTCTGGAAGTGTTGGAACTGCCTTTGCGGGGGTGTCATTAGAGCTTATCGTCAATTCTTCGTACTCCCCTCACGGGTGAGACGATGGAGGCGCATGTGCAGAAATGCATCAGCCATTGACAGAGAAGCACTATTATTATTATTATTATTATTATTGACACAGTGATAGCCCAGTGGTCAAGTTCTACCATCTGGGCCCTGTCGCCAGTTCGATTCCCGTCGGTGCCACCAGTATTTTCATTGAACATACCGGTCCGTCTGGAAGTGTTGGAACTGCCCTTGCGGGGGTGTCATTAGAGCCTATCGTCAATTCTTCGTACTCCCCTCACGGGTGAGACGATGGAGGCGCATGTGCAGATTTGCATCAGCCATTGACAGAGAAGCACTATTATTATTATTATTATTATTATTATTTAGGGAGTACATAGGCCATCGGTCCTTTCCATGGGCTGATTGGTATAAAGCTCCTAGAGTAATGTTCTATGCCGTCACTTCCTTTATTCCACCGATTGGTGTGGAGACTTTCCTTATGGAATGGAGGACTGGATGCACATGGCCTTTTGGCTCAGCAATTGGCAGGAGATACACTATTATTATTATTATTATTATTATTATTATTATTATTGTTATTACGTGGCACCGCGATAGCCCAGTGGTTAAGGTCTACCATCTGGGACCTGTCGCCAGTTCGATTCCCGTCGGTGCCAGCATTTTCAAAGGATATTTTCTTTGAAAGTATTGGTCTGTCTGGAAGGCTTGGAGCTGCCTTGCGGGGGTGTCAGTAGAGCCTATCGTCAAATCTTCGTACTCCCCTCACGGGTGAGACGATGGAGGCACATGTGCAGAAATGCATTCGCCATTGACTGAGAAGCACTATTATTGTTATTATTATTATTATTATTATTATTATTATTATTATTATTATTATTATTATTATTATTATTATTATTGGACACCGTGATAGCCCAGTGGTCAAGTTCTACCATCTGGGCCCTGTCGCCAGTTCGATTCCCGTCGGTGCCACCAGTATTTTCATTGAACATACCGGTCTATTTCTGGACCAGTATTTTCATTGAACATACCGGTCCGTCTGGAAGTGTTGGAACTGCCCTTGCGGGGGTGTCATTAGAGCTTATCGTCAATTCTTCGTACTCCCCTCACGGGTGAGACGATGGAGGCGCATGTGCAGAAATGCATCAGCCATTGACAGAGAAGCACTATTATTATTATTATTATTATTATTATTATTATTATTATTATTTACTATATCTGAGGCGTACTGATGCAGCTAATGGCATATCCTCAACGGACATAAGCCTCCAATACCCTTGTTCGAGGTCCTCCACCCCCCCGTGTCAGTCTCTCGCCTGATGATCGGGGCCACCGATGGAGCTCCTGAGGGCAAGACTGCACTAAGCCGAGGTTATTCCGCAGTCCCAGCAACCTCTTGCAAGACGTCACCGAATGTGCAAGTGCATACACCAAGCGCGGTTGCTAGAGCTGCCTCGAAACCCCACCCATAACCATCTGGTGTCTGCTGGGTCCTGGGCTATCAACCAGCATATGCGGAGTTTAAGATCTTTTACGCGCGCAACGACCCTCCTCCCCAGCATCTACCACCAAAGGGTTATGAGTTGGCGTCACAGTTTAACGCCTTGAGGCCATTGGGCTGGAACTCTGTTTAGCAAGTGTGACTAGGTTTTTTCATCGGGATTTCCCTCAAATATTATTATTATTATTATTATTATTATTATTATCATCATCATCATCATCATCCATTACTACTGCTAGTACCTTCCTCGTTCCTTCTACTTGTTTCCTTTCTTTTTTCGATCTCTTTTCGTCTTTGACATTCTCAAGTTTTCTGTGAAATGTGTACAGATCTGGAGGAGACTTGTAGTTCCTTTGCTGGCTATTTCAGAGCACGATGAGGTACTATGCACATGCAGAAAACGAGCAAGCGTTTTTGAGCGTGCGGCCGAAGGTGTATGCTGAGCTCGTGTTGGCTGTGTGTCTGCAGGTGGCCATCAGGGGTGAGCACGCGGGCTTCACCGACTTCCACTCGTACGAGGAGGCCGCCAACGTGGAGTTCCAGCTCAACCTGGTGGACAACACCACCGGCCTGTGCGCTCCAGGTCTTCTCATACTTGCGTGCCACACATCGACTTATCGAAAGCATGCTCGAGTGCGGATGTCTAGTCAAACGCCTGTTTGTGGTCGAAAATTGACCCTTATTAGCAACTTGTCGGTCGCTTTACTCTGAAGCTCTCTGCGATCGGCACAGCGCTGCTTTGGCTTCATCCTTCCCTTACTATGTAATCTTCATATCCATCGAGCCTTCCGTCAATGGCCAGCCCCTATTTTGAGCCAGCCACTTCGTATTCATCTAAAGCAATATTCGCTGGCTCTAATTAGGTTTTGCCCGCAACTACACGGACCCTTTGCAGGGTTGCAGCAAATGTGGCCTGGGTCGCTTCAATGCCGACGGGCTGCACCTTTGCCACGCCTGTGATCCTGGATTTTATGGCGATGAAGAGGGTATCTCTGCTCTTGATCGTCTAGTGATCTGCATCCAGAACGAAGAGTGTTCTTCATGTCCTACTGATCGACATATATTGGAGAAGGAAGGACATCAAGAATCTTGATATCGTCGTTATCTACATCTAGATCTATGAAATGTTGGTTTAGCTGTTTATATCCAGTAAAATTGCATGATATCACATACCTAAAAATAAATAAATAAATAAATATAAATACATAAAAAGATTATATATATATATATACTTATATACATATATATATGTATAATAAGCACACACACACACACACACAACACTAACTTTGCCAGCACACAACGAAAGGATCAGGACTGAATCCTGTCTCCTGGTGGTCCGAAAGGGGGTCTAGCAAGGATGGTCATTTATGCTTGCCCTGTCTTTCTGCCTAGGTTTGCTGGAGTGCAAGCGTTGCGATCCTGGCAAGGTATTGGGATTGCAGTTCTCAGTGAGGCCATCCTTTGAAGACAGCAAACTTTTTGGAATCCCAAACATGCATGCCTACATACATACATACATACATACATACATACGTACGTACATGCGTTCATACATGCATGCATGCGTACATGCCTGCGTACATACATGCACGTATTCGTACTAAATGTCAATAAATACATGCACAGACCCACATGCGTGTACGAATATGTGATGTATCCATGTCATGCCCGTGGAAAGGGCGGAATGAGGGTCCATATGTATGATCTGTCCATCCTCTCATCAACCCCTCCATCCATCCTACCCCCAACAACATCAACACGACGTCAGCAACACAATAACAACCATAAGAACAGAAATTGACGACTGCAAAAAGAAACACGGATAGACAGGTAGAAAGCAGCAAATTCATGGAAAGAATTTATGCAATCGAAAACCAAGTTAGGTGTCAAGTATGGATGAGTGCATATTGCAGTATGGTTGGGCCGTTCTGGTGGTGCAATAGATCACGCACCACTTTGGCGAGACGCACTGCGTGAAGGAGGGCGAGGTGCTGCTGTACCATCCGATCGAGGCGTGCGCGGCGTACCCGAACAAAACGCTGGTGGTGGGCGTGCTGATGGAGGAAGATGAGCACCTGATGCACGAGCGCTGGCAACCCACCTTCGAAGGTCCTTGTCTACCTACTTCCACCCACCTTCCTACCTACCTATTTATTATTATTATTATTATTATTATTATTATTTTTATTATTATTATTATTATTATTATTATTATTATTATTATTATTATTATTATTATTATTATGGACACCGTGATAGCCCAGTGGTCAAGTTCTACCATCTGGGCCCTGTCGCCAGTTCGATTCCCGTCGGTGCCATCAGTATTTTCATTGAACATACCGGTCCGTGTGGACCAGTATTTTCATTGAACATACCGGTCCGTCTGGAAGTGTTGGAACTGCCCTTGCGGGGGTGTCATTAGAGCCTATCGTCAATTCTTCGTACTCCCCTCACGGGTGAGACGATGGAGGCGCATGTGCAGAAATGCATCAGCCATTGACAGAGAAGCACTATTATTATTATTATTATTATTATTATTATTATTATTATTATTATTATTATTATTTTTATTATGGACACCGTGATAGCCCAGTGGTCAAGTTCTACCATCTGGGCCCTGTCGCCAGTTCGATTCCCGTCGGTGCCACCAGTATTTTCATTGAACATACCGGTCCGTCTGGAAGTGTTGGAACTGCCCGTGCGGGGGTGTCATTACAGCCTATCGTCAATTCTTCGTACTCCCCTCACGGGTGAGACGATGGAGGCGCATGTGCAGATTTGCATCAGCCATTGACAGAGAAGCACTATTATTATTATTATTATTATTATTATTATTCTTATTATTATTATTATTATTATTATTATTATAGGGAGTACATAGGCCATTGGTCCTTTTCAATGGGCTGATTGGTATAAAGCTCCTAGAGTAATGTTCTATGCCGTCACTTCCTTTATTCCACCGATTGGTGTGGAGACTTTCCTTATGGAATGGAGGACTGGATGCACATGGCCTTTTGGCTCAGCAATTGGCAGGAGATACATTATTATTATTATTATTATTATTATTATTATTATTATTATCATTATCATTATCATTATTATTATTATTTTTATTATTATTGTTTGGACACCGTGATAGCCCAGTGGTCAAGTTCTACCATCTGGGCCCTGTCGCCAGTTCGATTCCCGTCGGTGCCACCAGTATTTTCATTGAACATACCTGTCTATTTCTGGACCAGTATTTTCATTGAACATACCGGCCCGTCTGGAAGTGTTGGAACTGCCATTGCGGGGGTGTCATTAGAGCTTATCGTCAATTCTTCGTACTCCCCTCACGGGTGAGACGATGGAGGCGCATGTGCAGAAATGCATCAGCCATTGACAGAGAAGCACTATTATTATTGTTATTATTATTATTATTTTGGACACCGTGATAGCCCAGTGGTCAAGTTCTACCATCTGGGCCCTGTCGCCAGTTCGATTCCCGTCGGTGCCACCAGTATTTTCATTGAACATACCGATCCATCTGGACCAGTATTTTAATTGAACATACCGGCCCGTCTGGAAGTGTTGGAACTGCCTTTGCGGGGGTGTCATTAAAGCTTATCGTCAATTCTTCGTACTCCCCTCACGGGTGAGACGATGGAGGCGCATGTGCAGAAAATGCATCAGCCATTGACAGAGAAGCACTATTATTATTATTATTATTATTATTATTGTGGCACCGCGATAGCCCAGTGGTTAAGGTCTACCATCTGGGACCTGTCGCCAGTTCGATTCCCGTCGGTGCCAGTATTTTCAAAGGATATTTTTCTTTTAAAGTATTGGTATGTCTGGAAGGCTTGGAGCTGCCTTGCGGGGGTGTCAGTAGAGCCTATCGTCAATTCTTCGTACTCCCCTCACGGGTGAGACGATGGAGGCACATGTGCAGAAATGCATTCGCCATTGAATGAGAAGCACTATTATTATTATTTTTATTTTTTTATTTTTTTATTACTATCCCTGAAAGGTGTTGGTCAAGGGGGTGGGGGGTTTGGGGGAGGGGGAAAATGAAAATTGTGTACCCCACCCCCACCCCCGCATTTCGGCACCCCTGTCGGAATAAATCATGGTTTGTCGGAACGAGGAGGAGTTTGGAGCTCATATTTGCAGGGTGGTTAGCCCCAGACTCAATCTTGATGCTGATATGATTTTTTTGGAATTCACGCAAACATTTGCGTTAGGGGAGTGTCCTGAATGCCAAAATTCCTTCTTTTTTTTTTGCACCCCAATCGGAATAAATCATGGTTTGTGTGAACCAGGAGGAGTTGGGAGCTCATATTGACAGGGTGGCTAGTCCCAGACTCGATGTTGATGCTGATAAAAATTTTTTGGAATTCACGCAAATATTTGCGTTAGGGAAGTGTCCTGAATGCGAAAATAACTTATTTTTTTAGCCCATTTTCTGCACCCTCGTCGGAATAAATCATGGTTTGTGTGAACCAGGAGAAGTTAGGAGCTCGTATTGACAGGGTGGCTAGCCCCAGACTCGATGTTGATGCTGATATAACTTTTTTGGAATTCACGCAAATATTTGCGTTAGGGGAGTGTCCTGAATGCCGAAATTCCTGGTTTTTTGGGAGTACTTGCCGGTACCTCCGGCAATTGAACGTACCCTGTCGACGGGGAAGGGGGGGTCCGGGGGGCCCTCCCCCGGGAACCCAAGCCCGGCGATTGTACGTACCTGTTTTGGTCGCGGGTGGCACCCAAACCAGAAAATTGAGGTCTTGTGCCACCAGGTGCCCTCCGGCAATTGAACATACCCTGTCGACGGGGCAGGCGGGGTCGGGGGGGCCCTCCCCCCAGCCCGGCGATAGTACGTACCCGTTTTGGTCGCGGGTGGCACCCACACCAGAAAATTGAGGTCTTGTGCCACCAGGCGCCGTTTGCGCAACCAGAGGGAGTTAGCGGCTGATATTTGGTGTATCTGACACTTCTTGATGAGCTCTCTTCGAAAATATAAAAATTGTTTCGCCGGGTGGCATACACACCGGAAAATTGAGGTTTTTGCGCCACCAGGCGCCGTTTGCGCACACCTGCACACCTGAGGGAGTTTGAGGCTGATGTTTGGTGTACCCGACACCTCTCGATGCGCTCTCTTGGGAGATTAAAAAGTTTTGGTGCCGGGTGGCACAAAAACCAGAGATTTTAGGTTTTTGTGCCACCAGAGCTTACACGTTCTGCTGGTACCTCTGGAAATCGAACGTACCCTGTCGAAGGGGGGGTCCGGGGGGCCCTCGCCCCGGGAACCCCAGCCCGAGGGGGGGGGGGTTCGCGCACCACAAACCATCCTTTCAGGTGTTGGCGCAGCCCCTAGTTATTATTATTATTATTATTATTATTATTATTATTATTATTATTATTATTATTATTATTATGGAGGCACATGTCCAGGATCTGGATCTGATGCCATAGTCTGAGGAAGCCTATTATTATTATTATTATTATTATTATTATTATTATTATTATTATTATTATTGTTGTTGTTGTTGTTGTTGTTGTTGTTGTTATTATTATTATTATTATCCCTGAAAGGTGTTGGGAGTAGGGGCTGGGGGTTTTGGGGGAGGGGGGGAAATAGAAATCATGTACCACCCCCCCCCCTCATCCCCCCAACCAGAAGGAGTTGGGAGCTCATATTAACAGGGTGGCTAGCCCCAGACTCGATGTTGATGCTGGTATAATTTTTTGGAATGCACGCAAATATTTGCGTTAGGGGAGTGTCCTGAATGTCAAAATTCTTTTTTTTTTTTTTTTTTTTTTTTTTTTTTTTTTTTTTTTTTTTACCCCCATTTTTTGCACCCCCTGTTGGAAGAAATCATGGTTTGTGGGAACCAGGAGTTGGGAGCTCGAATTGACAGGATGGCTAGCCCCAGACTCGATGTTGATGCTGGTATAGTTTTTTGGAATTTACGCAAATATTTTCGTTAGGGGAGTGTCCTGAATGGCAAAAATTCCTTGTTTTTTGGGAGTACTTGCCGGTACCTCCGTCAATAGAACGTACCCTGTCGACGGGGAAGGGGAGTCCGGGATGCCCGCCCCCCGCGAACCCCCGCCCGGCAATTGTGCGTACCCGAAGCGAATTTGCCGTCACCAAAATGAATGGCTGAGAATGGTCCAAGGCTCTAAGAGTTGTGCCAGAAGGGTTTATGCCGGTTACCTCCGGCAATGGAACGTACCCTGTCGACTGTGGAAAGGGGGGGGGGTCCGGGGGCCGTTCCCCCGGGAACCCCAGCCCGGCAATTGTACGTACCCCACGTGAAATAGCCGGCACCAAAATGAATGACTGAGAATGCTCCAAGTCTCCCAAAGTTGTGCCAGAAGGGTTGAGAGACTG
Organism: Paulinella micropora; assembly: GCA_019918135.1. Taxonomy (NCBI): domain Eukaryota; phylum Cercozoa; class Imbricatea; order Euglyphida; family Paulinellidae; genus Paulinella; species Paulinella micropora. The sequence continues at coordinate 26,598 of WBZZ01002373.1, read as the reverse complement.
ATTTTTTGGTTTTCACAACCTCGGGACGCGCTCTAGGCAGCGAACCAGTGTTTTGGCAAAGTAGTGCCAAAATGGCTAAGAATGCTCCAAGGCTCTAAGAGTTGTGCCAGAGGGGCTCAGAGGCTGATTATTGTGTTTTCGCAAGCTTGTCATGAGCTCTTTTTTAGGGATATAGTTGAAATTATGAAATTCGAATGTAATGACAAAGTAGTGCCAATGAATGGCTGAGATTTGCTCCAAGGCTGTAAAAGTTGTGCTGTGACAATGAGAAGAAAAGCGACCTTGGGAAGGGGGGGGGGGGGTTGGTGGGCGAAGCGCATCGCAAACCCTCCTGTGTTGGCGCAGTCCTAGTTATTATTATTATTATTATTATTATTATTATTATTATTATTATTATTTTGGAGTGTTGACTGTGACATATTTGAGGGAAATCCCGATGAAAAAACCTAGTCACACTTGCTAAACAGAGTTCCAGCCCAATGGCCTCAAGGCGTTAAACTGTGACGCCAACTCATAACCCTTTGGTGGTAGATGCTGGGGAGGAGGGTCGTTGCGCGCGTAAAAGATCTTAAACTCCGCATATGCTGGTTGATAGCCCAGGACCCAGCAGACACCAGATGGTTATGGGTGGGGTTTCGAGGCAGCTCTAGCAACCGCGCTTGGTGTATGCACTTGCACATTCGGTGACGTCTTGCAAGAGGTTGCTGGGACTGCGGAATAACCTCGGCTTAGTGCAGTCTTGCCCTCAGGAGCTCCATCGGTGGCCCCGATCATCAGGCGAGAGACTGACACGGGGGGGTGGAGGACCTCGAACAAGGGTATTGGAGGCTTATGTCCGTTGAGGATATGCCATTAGCTGCATCAGTACGCCTCAGATATAGTAAATCTGCCTTGGAGTGTTGACTGTGACATATTTGAGGGAAATCCCGATGAAAAAACCTAGTCACACTTGCTAAACAGAGTTCCAGCCCAATGGCCTCAGGGCGTTAAACTGTGACGCCAACTCATAACCCTTTGGTGGTAGATGCTGGGGAGGAGGGTCGTTGCGCGCGTAAAAGATCTTAAACTCCGCATATGCTGGTTGATAGCCCAGGACCCAGCAGCCACCGATTGTTATGGGTGGGGTTTCGAGGCAGCTCTAGCAACCGCGCTTGGTGTATGCACTTGCACATTCGGTGACGTCTTGCAAGAGGTTGCTGGGACTGCGGAATAACGGCTTAGTGCAGTCTTGCCCTCAGGAGCTCCATCGGTGGCCCCGATCATCAGGCGAGAGACTGACACGGGGGGGTGAAGGACCTCGAACAAGGGTATTGGAGGCTTATGTCCGTTGAGGATATGCCATTAGCTGCATCAGTACGCCTCAGATCTAGTATTATTATTATTATTATTATTATTATTATTATTATTATTATTATTATTATTATTATTATTGGACACCGTGATAGCCCAGTGGTCAAGTTCTACCATCTGGGCCCTGTCGCCAGTTCGATTCCCGTCGGTGCCACCAGTATTTTCATTGAACATACCGGTCCGTCTGGAAGTGTTGGAACTGCCCGTGCGGGGGTGTCATTAGAGCCTATCGTCAATTCTTCGTACTC
>WBZZ01002373.1:17500-22500 GCA_019918135.1 Paulinella micropora | reverse complement strand
GTCGCCTCCCGTAGCATAGATTTCATCTTTCTCGACTCGGGCGGTTTCACCATTTTGGAAAGGAAATTCGACGTGCAAGTCCTGGCTACGGTACAGCTTGCACATGTTGATATGCAGTATAGCCTTGGCAAGCACTCGTGCCGACCTGTACACATGCGGCTCTTCGTTGCCCTACCTTATCGCTCCATGGCTTGGCGCGTGTGCTGTGTGTTGGGTTTTTGTGCAGGTGGTGCGTTTCTTTTCGGGGCGGCCGTATGCCCAGGAAGGGGGAGTGATCTTCGCTCGCAACGGCAGCTCGCTCTCCCAGCAAGCCAGCTCGCTTGAAGAGCTCCAGAGCTTCAGCGTCACGCACACCAACCTTACACTCTGTGCCGTGGATAACGAGTCTTTCTCGGGTTACGATATCCAGAAATACGAGTTCTTCAAGCGCGGGATCCGTATGGAAGATCTTTTCGATCAGATTGTGTTCACGGAAGACAATGATCTGACGGTAGAGATGGTTCTACATGGCCAATGCGACGTAGGAATGGTGCGCTCGCACACAATCGAAGGCTTGCTGCACGCTGGCAAGCACGAGATCGAAGACTTCCACATACTGAACGAGCAGATTCACCAAGGGTTCCCCATCCTGGTCTCCACCGCCTTGTATCACGAATGGCCTTTCGCGGTGCTGCCACACGTGCAGGACTCCATCTGGTCCAATGCGCGCATTCCCTTGCTTGGCATGCGCGAATTCGACAGTGCTGCCGTCAAGGGAATGTACGCAGGTTTTGTGCAAGCGGAAGACTACACCGACGAAGCAGAGGTGGATTACCAACTCAACCTTGTCGACCACGTCACAGGAATATGTGCTCCTGGCTCGGCACGGGACTATTCCAATCCACTGGAGCCCTGCGTCAAGTGCGCTAAGGGCCACTTCAACCACGATGGCATGCCCGTCTGCCATGCCTGCGACCCTGGGTTCTTCAGCGACGACCAGGGGCTGCTCGAGTGCAAGCGCTGTCCACCGGGTTTCATCTCCCACGACTTTGGCGCGGCAAACTGCATCGAGGAGAAAGACGTCTTGGTCTACCACCCCATCAAAGAATGTGCCAATTTCTCCAACGCCACGTTGGTGGTGGGGATTCTGTCCACGGCCAGCAAGGAGCTGACACACCAAACCTGGGATCCGACCTTCGACGCGACACTGAACGAGTACTTCAACCGCTACCAATGCAAGTTCCGGACAAGGGCGTTGGATTGGCATGAGGTGTTGGAGGCGGTGGCGAGCAACACGATCGACTTGCTCTTTGCCGACGCCGGCCTGTACACTGAACTCCACCACAAGTACGGACTCGAAGCTTTGGCCTCCGTCCTTCGCGATTTCAACGGCTTCCTCTCTCCGCATTATGGCGGGGTGATCTTTCGTAACGCCAGCGAGAACACTGACTTGCACAATCTACAGGACATTGTGGCGGCCAGCGGCCAGCGCAAGCTACGTGCCTGTCCAGTCGACAGTGAGTCCTTCGCCGGGTGGCATGCGCAGTGGTACGAGTTCTTCCGAGCGGAGATCGACGTGCGGCAAGTGTTCCACTCCATCCAGTTCTCCGAAAGTGACGACAGCACGGTGGAGTGGGTCGCAGCCAATTTATGCGATGTAGGTTTCGTGCGTACGGAGACGCTGGAACGTCTAGTTCATGAAGGGTTGTATGAGATCGAGCAATTTGCCGTCATCAACGAAAAGCAGTTCGAAGGCTTCGTGCAGGTGCTATCCACGGAACTGTACCCCGAGTGGCCGATCGCGGCGCTGCCGCACGTGCCGCGCGCCATCGCGGACGTGGTTGCTATCCCGCTGCTGGCCATGCGCGAGTCCGACTACGCAGCTAAGGCGGGCTCGCACGCAGGCTTCACCGCCACCTACAGCTACGACGCCGCGTCCGAGGTGCGCTGGCAGTTGGCTCTGGAGCCCAACGCGACGTGTGGCCCGGGCGCCTTTCGCGACCTCACCACCAAGCTCCATGCCTGCCGAGCCTGCCCAGCCGGCAGCTTCAATCGGGATGGTGTTGGGGAGTGTGTGCTATGCCCGGTGGGGTACGATGCACCCAGCCCTCGCAGCGCGACGTGTGCCCGCTGCCCCTTTGGCTACAACACGCTGGCGCCCGGCGGTATGAGTTGTGTGGAGTACTCGCAAGTGATCGAGATGGCTCCGGCTGCCGTCTACGCGGTACAGCATGCGCACACAATCTGTCGTGCTGCTTTTGCTTGAACTTAGTATTCACTCATAAAACATGAGTGCTCAAGCTCGTGCAAAAGTGTTGCGAATCAATGTCGTTTGCACAGTGCATCAACCTAGATTTGCATCTTCCTACATCTACATCAATCTAGATTTGTATATACTTTTTGCGCAGGTGTGGGGTGTCAGCAGCTTGCTGTTCGTGTTCTGTCTGCTGATTTTTGGGCTGGTGGTGAGACACCGCCACACCAAGCTCATGAAGGCGTCCTCCGCCTCCTTTAATATGGTGTTGATTTTGGCATGTGGCGTTATCTGTGCTGGTACGGTGTTGTTCTCGCTGGAACCTGCTGCAGACAACTGGGTCTGCTCGCTGCGCTGGTGGGTGCCATGTCTGGCAGCGTCCACCCTGTTCGGCACGCTCTTTTCCAAGACCTTTCGCCTCTACAGCATCTTCCGCATCTACGAGACCAAGCAGAAGATTCCACAGGCGATCAAGTTCAAGGACACTCGCGTGGCCGGCATGGCGGCCTCTTTCGTAGCCGTCACCTGCGTGGTAAAGAACAAAAAGGCAGGAAAAACTTTTGCATTGTTGCGGCAATCTTTTGGAAACTTACCGAATTGTTGCCTCGCGCCTCATGTTGGATTTGTTTTAGGTTTTGACGATCTTCTTCCTGGTGGAGCCGCCCTTCCACGTGACGCGCAAGGCTCAGATCGAGGGCCAGGAATTCTACACCTACGTCGAAGCTTGCGACGTAAGCAAATTCTGGTCACCTCATTCCCTCCCCCCCCCCCCCCCCCCAACCCACCCACCCCTTTTTTGCGTTGTGACTGTGGCACGGCTACAAGTGATTGCTGGCCGGTGATGTGCTGCAGGGTGCCGTTCGTCTTCACCTGCTACACGGTGGTGCTCTGCGGGCAGTGCTGGCTGGCCTTCCGCGTACGCAACCTGCCGACCATCTTCAACGAGTCCAAGCTGATCGCGTGGCTGCTGTACAACACGGTACATGCACACCGCCCTACTTGTTGACAGCCAGAGCTCACAGCACAGGCACACCTATCTACCTGTTGATACCTGTTGATCGCCATACCTCACGACACACACACACACACACAACACAACACACACAACACAACACACACACACACACACACTACACCTACCTCCCTGTCAAGAGCTGTTGTGATAGCCACACACAACAACAAATACACACCTACCTAGGTCTTCGTTGGGCTGGTCGGGATCATGGTGGATTTCATGCTGGACTGGACCCAGGTCACCGCGCAGCTCATGGTGCGAACGGTGGCGCTGTTGCTGGGCTCCTGCACACCAGTGGCCGTCCTGTATGGGCCCAAACTGCTGGAGATCTACCAAGAGCAAATGAACAACTCGAAGTACTCGTCCAAAGACCAGACGTCCACCAAGACGCAGCAAACCTACGAGTCGCAGGGCGGACACACTTTGGTTGGGGCAGACCTTCCGACCTCCAACGTGGGTGCCGCTTTGCCTTACAAGGGTACTACTACTACTACTACTACTACTACTACTACTACTACTACTACTACTACTACTACTACTACTACTACTACTATTACTATTACTACTACCACTACTACTACTACTACTACTACTCCTATTACAACTACTACTACCTACTACCACTACTACTACTATTACTACTATTACTACTATACTATTACTACTACTACTACTACTACTACTACTACTACTACTACTACTACTACTATTACTAATACTGCTACTGCTGCTGCTGCTGCTACTACTACTACTACTACTACTACTACTACTATTACCACCACCACCACCACTACTACTACTACTACTACTACTACTACTACTACTACTGCTACTACTACTACTTCATTATCCCTGAAAGGTGTTGGTCAAGGAGGTGGGGTTGGTCAAGGGGGTGGGGTTTGGGGGGAGAGGGAAAATGAAAATTGTGTACCCCCCGTCCACCCCATTTCGGCACCCCTATCGGAATAAATCATGGTTTGTGGGAACGAGGAGGGGTTCGGAGCTCATATTTGCAGGGTGGCTAGCCCCAGACTCGATGTTGATGCTGATATGATTTTTTTTGAATTCACGCAAATATTTGCGTTAGGGCAGTGTCCTGAATGCCAAATTTCCTTGTTTTTTTTTTGGCCTTTTCTGCACCCCCCATCGGAATAAATCATGGTTTGTGTGAACCAGGAGGAGTTGGGAGCTCATATTGGCAGGGTGACTAGCTCCAGACTCGATCTTGATGCTGATATAGTTTTTTTGGAATTCACGCAAATATTTGCGTTAGGGGAGTGTCCTGAATGCCAAATTTCCTTGTTTTTTTTTCGCACCCCAATAGAAATAAATCATGGTTTGTGTGAACCAGGAGGAGTTGGGAGCTCATATTAACAGGGTGGCTAGTCCCAGACTCGATGTTGATGCTGATATAATTTCTTTGGAATTCACGCAAATATTTGCGTTAGGGGAGTGTCCTGAATGCCAAAATTCCTTGCTTTTTTTTGCCTTTTTTTGCACCCCATCGGAATAAATCATGGTTTGTGGGAACGAGGAGTTGGGAGCTCATATTGGCAGGGTGGTTAGCCCCAGACTCGATCTTGATGCTGGTATAATTTTTTTGGAATTCACGCAAATATTTGCGTGAGGGGAGTGTCCTGAATGCCAAATTTCCTTGTTTTTTGGCAGTACTTGCCGGTGCCTCCGGCAGTTGAACGTACCCTGTCGACTGGGCAGGGGGGGTCCGGGGGGCCCTCCCCCCGGGAACCCCAG
>WBZZ01002373.1:0-15000 GCA_019918135.1 Paulinella micropora | reverse complement strand
GAGGCGTCGCAGACACTTACCGCAAAACGTCCTCATCGCTGGCAGACCGCATGAAATGTCTGCTACCCCCTTGAGTACCTCCATTCGACTTATACCCAGTCTTGTGGAACTCTCTCATAGGGAACATCAATCATTTGCAGTTGATTCCCTGCAAGGTACCCGACACACCGAGCGGGTAGCTATTCAGGGATGGTTAGAGTCACTCTTCCCTCCCCAGCATTCACTGTGTGACTGTTGGGTCGAGGGATGGAGGCGCATGGTCCTTGGACTCAGCCATGACAGATCAATACAATCAATACTATTATTATTGTTATTATTATTGTTATGATTCAGCCCAATGGCCTCAAGGCGTTAAACTGTGACGCCAACTCATAACCCTTTGGTGGTAGATGCTGGGGAGGAGGGTCGTTGCGCGCGTAAAAGATCTTAAACTCCGCATATGCTGGTTGATAGCCCAGGACCCAGCAGACACCAGATTGTTATGGGTGGGGTTTCGAGGCAGCTCTAGCAACCGCGCTTGGTGTATGCACTTACACATTCGGTGACGTCTTGCAAGAGGTTGCTGGGACTGCGGAATAACCTCGGCTTAGTGCAGTCTTGCCCTCAGGAGCTCCATCGGTGGCCCCGATCATCAGGCGAGAGACTGACACGGGGGGGTGGAGGACCTCGAACAAGGGTATTGGAGGCTTATGTCCGTTGAGGATATGCCATTAGCTGCATCAGTACGCCTCAGATATAGTAGTATTGTTATTATTATTATTATTATTATTATTATTATTATTATTACTATTATTATTATTATTATTATTATTCGAGTCTTTGGAGCGGAGCCGCATCACCGAACGGCCCCGTGCTACCAATGGAGGCACATGTCCGACAGGATCAAAGGCCAATTGACTGATAAGTCTATTATTATTATTATTATTATTATTATTATTATTATTATTATTATTATTATCATTATTATTTATTATCATTATTTATTATTATTATCATTATTATTATTATTATTATTATTGGACACCGTGATAGCCCAGTGGTCAAGTTCTACCATCTGGGCCCTGTCGCCAGTTCGATTCCCGTCGGTGCCACCAGTATTTTCATTGAACATACCGGTCCGTCTGGACCAGTATTTTCATTGAACATACCGGTCCGTTTGGAAGTGTTGGAACTGCCCTTGCGGGGGTGTCATTAGAGCCTATCGTCAATTCTTCGTACTCCCCTCACGGGTGAGACGATGGAGGCGCATGTGCAGAAATGCATCAGCCATTGACAGAGAAGCACTATTATTATTATTATTATTATTATTATTAGTATAAGTATTAGTATTAGTATTAGTATTATTATTATCATCATTATTATTATTATTATTATTATTATTTTCATTGTTTTTTTAATTTATTTATTTATTTATTTATTAATTTATTTATTTATTATTTATGTTTATGATTAATATTATTATTATTATTAGTAGTAGTAGTAGTAGTATTAGTATTAGTATTATTATTATTATTATTATTATTATTAATATTATTATTATTATCTGATGCTATAGTCTGAGGAAGCCTATTATTATTATTATTATTATTATTATTATTATTATTATTACTATTATTATTATTATTATCACTATTATGGACACCGTGATAGCCCAGTGGTCAAGTTCTACCATCTGGACCCTGTCGCCAGTTCGATTCCCGTCGGTGCCACCAGTATTTTCATTGAACATACCGGTCCGTCTGGGAGTGTTGGAACTGCCCGCGGGGGTGTCATTAGAGCCTATCGTCAATTCTTCGTACTCCCCTCACGGGTGAGACGATGGAGGCGCATGTGCAGATTTGCATCAGCCATTGACAGAGAAGCACTATTATTATCACTATTATTACTATTATTACTATTACTAATAGGCATCGCTGTCCACCCTAGCCCAGGACTGCACAAATCGCGCGTGGGCAAGAGCAATAAGAGCCATATGAGCGCCGTCTCTCTCTCTCTCTCTCTCTCTCTCTCTTTCTTTCTCTCTCTCTCTCTCTCTCTCTCTCTCTCTCTCTCTCTGTACAGTATACATATGTGTGTATGCGTGTTTTTGTGCGTGCGCGCGTGTGTGTATGTATGTAGATGCATGTATGTGTAGGTTTCGGGCGTGTCTGGCTTCAGCGACGACGAGGGCGGCGATTGGGACGTCGACATCATGCTTGTACCCGACTCCGACGTAGCGGGGGATGAGGTATTTATGTATGCATGTATGCATGTATGTAGGTAGGTATATAGGTATGTATGTATGCAGATATGTATGTATGCAGGTATGTATGTATGCAGGTATGTATGTATGCAGGTATGTATGTATGTATGTAGGTAGGTAGGTAGGTAGGTAGGTAGGTAGGTAGGTAGGTAGGTATGTATGTATGTATGTATGTGTGTGTGTGTGTTTTTATGCATGTATGTATGTATGTATGTATGTATGTATGGTATGCATGCATGCATGATGTATGTATAAAGGTATGTATGTATGTATGAATGTATGAATGTATGTATGTATGTATGTATGTATGTGTATGTTATGTATGTATGTATGTTATGTATGTATGTATGTTATGTAAATATGTATGTATGTATGTATGTAGGTAGGTAGGTAGGTAGCTAGGGAGGTAGGTAGGTAGGTAGGTAGGTAGGTATGTATGTATGTATGTATGTATGTGTATGCGTGTATGCGTGTGTGCGTGTGTGCGTGTGCATGTGTGCATGTATGTATGTATGTATGTATGTATGTATTTATGTATGGTATGCATGCATGCATGCATCATGCATGCATGTATGCATGTTTATATCTATGTATGTATCCATCTATCTATGTATATATGTATCTGTGTATGTATGTATGTATGTATGTATGTATGTATGTATGTATGTATGTATGTTGTTATGTCTGTGCGTGTGTATGTATGTATGTACGTGCATGTATGTATGAACGTATGTACGTGTGTTATGTTATGTTATGTTATGTTATGCTATGTTATGTTATGTTATGTTATGTTATGTTTGTTATGTATTGTATTGTATTGTATTGTATTTGTATTGTATTGTATTGTATTGTATTGTATTGTGTTGTGTTGTATCGTATCGTATCATATCGTATTGTGTTGTATCGTATCGTATCGTATCGCATCGCATCGCATCGTATCGTATCGTATCGTATCGTTTCGTATCGTTTCGTTTCCTTTCGTCTCCTTTCGTTTCCTTTCCTTTCCTTTCCTTTCGTTTCCTTTCTTTTTTTTGTTTCGTTTTGTTTTGTTTTGTTTTGTTTTGTTTTGTTTGGTAAATGTAATGTAATGTATTGTATTGTATTGTATTACATTGCATTTTATTGTGTTGTGTTGTGTTGTGTTGTGTTGTTTTGTTTTGTATTGTTTTGTCATTTCATTTTGTATTGTTGTTGTTGTCGTTTCGTTTTGTTTTGTATTGTTTTGTATTGTTTTGTATGGTAATATAATGTAATGTATTGTATTGTATTGTATTACATTGCATTGTGTTGTGTTGTGTTGTGTTGTTGTTATTGTTATTGTTATTGTTATTGTTATTGTTATTGTTATGTTATGTTATGTTATGTTATGTTATGTATGTATGTATGTATGTATGTATGTATGTATGTATGTATGTTATCTATCTATGCATGTGCTATGAATGTTATGTATATTATGTATATTATATATTATGTATGAATGTATGTATCCATGTATGTATGTATTTATGTAGGATTTCCGAGCGCAGTTTGAAACCAGCAACTACCGCATGATGGAGACGCGACCACCCGGTGGCGCGCAGGTCTGAATAAAGAGGTGAAAAAGAAAGGAGCAAGGGCAGGAAAAGAAAAGGTGGAGAAGATAAAGATTTCAATGAGAAAACAAGGTTGGAGAAAGGAAAGAAGGTTGCGGAGGGATGAAGAAAAGTGAAATATATATTACTCCAAGAACGCTGGTGCACATGCGGAGCACGGGCTCGGAGGACCAACAGGTGGCAGAGAGGGAGAGCGCATCCATACAGATGTGCATACATACATACATACATAAATACATAAATACATACATACATACACACATACATACATACATACATACACACACATACATACATACATACATACATACATACATGCATGCATGCATGCATGTATACATACGTACACACACACACACACACACACACATATGTATGTATGTATGTATGTAAGTATGTATTTATGTATGTATGTATGTCTGTATGTATGTATGTATGTATGTATGTATGTATGTATGTAATGTATGTAATGTATGTAATGTATGTAATGTATGTATGTATGTATGTATGTATGTATGTATGTAATGTATGTTATGTTATGTTATGTTATGTTATGTTATGTATGTATGTATGTATGCATGCATGCATTTACGTACGTACCTCCGCACATACAACACATAAAATACATACATACATACATACATACATACATACATACCTACATACATGCATACATATGTACATAATAATAATGTCATTGTACTATGCACATATGTACATACACACGCATATACATGCATACATATATATGCACATGCATAGGTTGATATTCAAAAGACTCGCCGCGGCAGTAAGTCGATCAGCAAAGAAGAGGTATGTATATTTCTGTGTGTGTATGTATGTATGTAATGTATGTATGTATGTAATGTAATGTAATGTAATGTAATGTAATGCAATGCAATACAATGCAATGAAATGCAATGCAATGTAATGCAATGCAATGCAATGCAATCCAATGCATCTATGTATCTATGTATGTATCTATGTATCTATGTGTTTGTTATGTACGTATGTATGTATGTATGTATGTATGTATGTATGTATGTATGTAATGTATGTATGTATGTATGTATGTATGTATGTATGTATGTATATTATGTATATATGTATATATGTATGTTTGTATGCAGGCTCAGCAAAATGGCAGGAGCCAGTCCAAGTCCAAGGTCCCTGCCCTGGAAGAATGCGAGAGCAACTTGCCTCAGCCCAGGATCCAATCCAACTCCAAGATCCCTGCCCTGGAAGAGCGCAAGAGCAACTTGCCCATGCCTCGCACACATCTGCGACATAGCTCGGTTGGCAAAGTGCAGCAGGATCCGTTTCCCGGAAGTTCAACGAGCAAAGAAGATCTTGGCAGTGCCCCCGTGCACGCGCATCAACTACCTCCCAGGTCGACGAGCAAGGAGGATCTTGCCAGCCCCTCGCAGATGCTGCAGCTGGAAGCGCTGGAAGGTATTACTCACTTCTTAGAACAGTGACTTCAGGTGCTTCATTTTCAGTTCATGCTTGGGTCTGAAACCTGTGCCATGGGCTTATTACAAAACCTTTTATACACGCTTTCAAAAAAGCCATGGCACAAGCAAGAATACCCACAAACGGCTAAGAGCGAAGCACTTTAAGTCACTATTCACTGTACTTATCAGCATCTACTTAGCCGCAAATCTAACCAGTGAGCTTTGTTAGCCTTGGCATGTGCAATCCACATCATGCGCTACTTCCCCACTTCCCCCCTTCCCCTTCCACCCCCCCCCCCCCCCCCCCCCCATCCCACCCACACCTTGCCCAAGGCAAATTCGTCTTGGACAGAAGCAGAAGGCACGCTCTATGTGTGTGTCGTTGCTGCTGCAGGTATGAGTTCTTCCTCGCAAGGGCGCTCGTCCCCGCAACTGCGCCCGGACCCAGCTCCCCACGCCACCGGTCAACGTGCTTGCCTTTCTTTTATCGAAGCAGTAAAATAAACTCATCTATCAGCAAAATCTTCCCATTGGAATTCAGTGCTCCTAGTCAATATTTCAGATGCGACAAGCAAGAGCATATAATTTCAAAGCCCTTGCTCTGCGCGTTCAAACGGCGCCTTCAGAATCTTCCCAGCTCTAGTATTGATCACCAACAAGGGAGATGCTAACTCCTCCCCCCCCCCCCCCCCCCCCCCCCCCCCCCCCCCCCCGCCCGCTTCCTCCTCCCTAAAACAGGGTGGCACTATACATATTTAGATCAAAAATTTTGCCGATGAGATGAAAATTTGCGCGTTTGTGTGTGTGTGTGTGTGTGTTTGCCCTCCGTTGCTGCAGGTCTACAACCTTCCCAGCGCGTGGCCTCTTCCGCCAGCTCGGTGTCGCAGCTCCTGCAGCTGGAACCTCGCAAATCCGACCAGCTCCCGCAGCCTGAACCTCGCCAATCCGACCCACTCGCTCCGCGCTCCTCGCCTGCTGCCACTGCAATACATAACCGTTGCCGCAGTGACTTTGGTCATCACTTCGTGATCACGTCCGACGAGAAGCAGCAGTATGAGCAGCATGTCAGGATTGAGGCAAGTGGCGGTGGTCAGTCTACCCAGTATTAAGCTATACCTAGACCCACATACATTTTTCTGTATCTATATCTATATCTATATCTATATCTATATATCTATATCTATATATCTATATCTATATATCTATATCTATATCTATATATCTATATCTATATCTATATATCTATATCTATATATCTATATCTATATATTTATGTATCTATATCTATATATCTATATCTATATATCTATATCTATACATCTATATCTATATATCTATATCTATGCACACATATATACACACACACACACATATATATATATGTATATATATTTGTAATATGAAAATATACAGGCAGCATCGCGAGTCAAGGCTCTGCCCAGCTCAAGGTGGCTCATGCGAAGGACTATGAGCCGGCAGACGACGACTCGGACGAGGCTGAGAACGAAGAAGCTTGAGCTGAACTTGATAGGTTGCACGTGATTTCTGTGCAATCTTACTGACAGTCAAGCGGCAAAATGCCCCAACTTTGATGTCACACTTTCATCCGTCGATAGAATTGGCATGACGAATCTGATGCCATCGTTTGAAAGTTCATGGGCAACTGCTTTCAAATCACGTGCTCAATATTCTTACACACCTTAAGTATACACAGAGGAACACGAGTTCAAAGATGGATGATTTCGTCACATGAAATTTATCAGCGATACATACAAAAAATAACCACACTTGTGTGTCGCTTTCAGTTTTACTATATGTATGCTACTTGTAGTATAAGCTACTTGTTTCCATGACCGTAATATTCTGCATCGAGCCAAAGACTTCAGGTGCTTAATGGGCGAGCCGGGGCCGGCGAGCACGTAAAGCACGTGAAAATTGGCGAGCCGAAGACGTGAATTTTTTTTTTTTTTTGCATCATTTATCAAATGCGTCGTTTTCACCATATTGGCATGCTTCCATGAAAAAATTTTGCACTTTCTTCTTTCATATTGCGGTGTATATAATCTCGTTTTGTACGCGTATTTCATGTCCATGATTCATCATATGAAGCTTGCTTCCATAACGTTGATTGCTTACACTTTCTTTGCTCACCATGAAATGACCATATTACGATGTGTATGATATATCTGCTTTGTATTTATCCTTGCTACATCTGTTTTGATCCTCTTGATGTTGATTGCATGAAGTTCATACGATATCCTAGCTTCCTTTTTTTTTTTTTTTTTTTTTTTTTTTTTTTTTTTTTTTTTTTTTTTTTTTTTTTTTTTTTTTTTTTTCGCTTCCCGCATCGTGTAATTACTAAGATCACATTGCGGTCATCGTGTAGTTGCTAAGATCCCATTGCGGTGAATGGTGCGTATGCTACTTATTGATTTTTTTTTCCCCTCCCGCATCGTGTAACTACTAAAATCACTTTGGAGTGAATGATCTGTATGCTAATCATTGATTGTTACGAGCCACCCTCGACTGTAATTACTGGCATCATCTTGCAGTGAATGGTCGTCTGCTAATTACTGGTTTCCTACTAGTAGTGCTCGGGCTCGTTTGAAAGCCCAAGTCAGGTATTGGTACTGTTAGCGTATTTGTACAGACAGGTAGCCAAATGTTCATATGTAGTTAGCTCCTTATCAAAATGCTAATAAAGTTTTGCCTTCTATTTTTTTTGTGAAATATAATGTTTTAACATTGAACTTCAATGTGGGAAAATGATTTTATATGAAATTTAAGCCGGCCCCATTTTTGAGCGTCAAGTTTCACGATTGCCTAGGAAATTATACGGGTTTTTTGGTTGAGCTGGGGAAATAACACTGGCAAAATGGTGTCAGAGGATCCTATACACATAACTAGTTCAAGTTCTGATGTGTAAGGAACACCGTATGATAATGAATGAAGAACTTGTGACGTAAGAATTCAGTCCACTGAGTTTCAAGGAACATATGTATATACTTTTGATTAAAACTTAGTATTAATAGCATTTGTATATGCTGAGCAATTTCAAAGTCAAAACCGGTCGTAATATTAATAAATCAAAGCAAAAATGAAAAAATCGTCACCTCATAGGAGTTGTATAATATAATTCATTAAATGTTACTGGAAAGTACTTAATTTAACTCTTATGTTCACTAGTGACTGAACATTCCTGACTTTTTGTGGCTGAAAGTTTTTTTTTTGTGTGTCTAAAAATATCATATTATTATATCAAAGACATTCAAGTTAACACACTTTGTATCAACATTTACTAGTATTAAAAACTTCCGATGATCTTATTCTATCTTATAAAAAGTTTTATGTATATATTTAAAAAAAACTGTTCTATCTCAATTATAAACTTCAAATGATCTGACCGTTTTCAAAAAACTTTAAAGCAATCATCTTTTTTTATACATATAACTTTTTTAATACTTATAACTTTTTTCATACTTATATTAATAAAAATAACTTTTTTATAATAATAATCAGTTTTTTCATCCTCGCCTCAGCATATCGTAGGTGTCCCCCTGTGGACACGCATTACTCGGCACGAGGTCTTGTGACACAATAGGGGAAGTAGCAATCCATGCCTCAAAGCCGGAGTTATTCAATTTCCAGCAGGCCGAGCAAGTTGTGCGGTACCTCAGTGGTACCCGCACCAAGGGCATTCGCTTCATCAAGGCGAACGGCACCCGCCTTTTATCCTGAGCCGATTGAGTCTAGCTAGAAGCCGGGGAACGCCAGAGGATCGCCGAGCGCGACTGGCTGGTTTCCATTTCTTTCTTGGCGGTTCCGTACTGCCTTTCTGTTTGAAGCGGAACGTGTCGGTGGCGCTGCCCACGAATGCGACTCTTCGTGCCCGGGTGGAGGCAAAAGCGAGCGCGACTGCGGACGAGCTGGTGGCGGCAGTGCCGGGGAGCGGCGAGCTAGAGGCGGTGGCGGACGGCAAGCGTCTGGTGCCGGTGGCGCCGGAGGCCTCCTCCTGCGAGGCGGAAGTCTACGCAATGGTGGAGGCCTACCACGGACAGGACAATTTTGTGCAGGGCATCGCGAATGGCCGGGTGGCGGAAGCGCTAGGGCCGTACGGGTGGGGACAGCCCCCAGTCCTGTACGGCGACAACCAGGGGCCACTTTTACCGGTTATGTTATAAAAGAATATATTTATTTATGCCTCATGATCCTTTTACTAAACCAGTTCCAACAACTTCTCCAATAACCCAATCTTCTTCACTTATATAAATAATCAAAGATGGTGGGAAAATGTGGGAGACTAGCGAAGAAGCCAAAAACAACCAAGGCAAACACCAGCCAATTCCCGTTGTCCGGCCTAACGATAATACATTTCGGTCTAAAAAGTGTAACGTTCACTTCTAGTAATATTATCGTTATCCGGTTAAGAGTGTTATTAATATTAACGATCTCTTATTGTGTCTGTTTGGACACAGGGGTATATTAATGTAGCACATATTTACCTATCTGCGCCTACAATCCCCCCTCCCCGGTTTATCCGTGTGGACATCACCCCCCCGAATTATCCGGTAAAAACTTATTTATAGATTTCGTCTGGCCGGACACGTCTGAAATGCCAATTTGATCCTGGTCTTTTGGCGGCTTTTTGTCTTTGCGTCACTGAGCTAATATAACGAGACATCATTTTCTTTTTGAGTACTGTGTTTGGTTATATTACCGACTTACTCTTCCATTGAGCTATCGTTGGGGATAGTACATTTGGAGTCCATAGCTAAAGGCTGATTTCTTTTCTGATCTGTCGTACAGACATCAGATAAGCACAAATTTATTTTTCGCTGATCTGTCGCACAGACATCAGACGAAAACAAACACTCCTACTCATCCTTAAACAAAAAAACTTACAACACAAGCAATCAATTTGTCACAAGCTGGCATAACCTTTAGCCCTTGTGCACATTTGGCTTCTGTGTGCTCTTCTACAAGACACCAGACCACACCTACTCCACTCCCTCTTGCTGCTTGCATAAAGCCAAGTAGGACAAGTGCGAAACAAACATCAGACAAACACACAGACAGAGGGAAAACGAGCAAAGCACTCCCACTCTCTGTTCTGAACCATTTTCCTTGCATTTTCTCTGCAGAAACCAGAGGAGATTACACATCTCTCACACAAGAGCAAGACAAATATCGAAGCACTGTCCGACGACAGACTGACTTCTACAAAACAGCTCTTTTGACCAAACTATCGTTATCTCTGTGTAGGGCCTGACGCCCCATAACTATTTCAACAGAGAAAAGGAAGAAGGAGAAGAAGGTTGCATAGAGTGATAAGAATAACAGAAGAAGAAGAAGAAGAAAAAAAAAAAAAAAAAAAAAAAAAAAAAAAAAAAAAAAAAAAAAAAAGCAGACGTGACTCTCATAACATAAGATGGAAGACGAGAATGAGCAGGCTGGTGTGACACCAACTGATTATGGTCCTAGTGAGGGAGGAGAGGAGCAGGAGACTCAGTACTCAGAAGAGAGGGGGGATAGAGATGGAGAGGAGTATACGTATACAGCCGATGTAGAGTCGACAGGGGGGGGGGGGGGTAATGCACAAGAAGCGAGTGCATGTCAGACTGGAGGCTCTCCACTGACAGAGGCAGAGAGAGAGATGGAGGATGTTGGCCAGAATATCCCAAATACATAGATGGCTACATATGATGATGAAGACCCTTCTTCCTTAACTACCCAACCTATTATAAAACACACATCTACATTCCTTACGAGAAAAGGAATAGACCAGGACAAGGTCAAAGCAACCTCCTGATCGAAATTCCCTGCCTTGCGAAGCCTCTCTTCAACAAAGTGAGGTGCCATTGCAGGATATCAAGTTTGGCGACACTCTTACACTGTGCGACATATACGACATATCTGCAACACTCTACGCTGCTGTGCTCGTTGCGGAATTTCATGAACGCACAAACATACAGTGGAAAAATAAACGCACAACTGTAGCATGGCTGTCTGTCTGTGGTGTCCCCACTGATATCAAGAATCTAGAAAGAAAGTTCGAAGGTAGAAACCAAAGTGGCATTGAGTTTGCCCTTGAGGCTTTTGTAACTGCCTTCACACGGGCTTAAAACGAGATGTACAAAGCCCTGAAAGACAACAACATCCTGTTTACGAGGAGGTTGACCAGTCTTGTCAGGTGCTTGAACGCCTCACACAACTCCATAAGGGCCTCTTTGAGGGGAAGGAGCAAAAACCAACATGGAAACAATGGGCCCACACGAAGAATCACACTCTCATTAAAGGCCCTCTCACAACAATCCCAAATAATAACAGAGCTGATAAGTCTTCCATGAGAGAAAAGGCACACTTCCTCTCTAGTGCCACAGGGCTTGCACAGTTCGTGACTCATCTAGCACGACAGGTGAAAGAAGAAGAGACGAGACAGAAAGAGGAGAAGGAGCAGAAGGAGAAGATAGCTGTGGCAATGGCAGTAGCACGGGTGGCTCCACAGCCAACTGCTCCACCTACCACATCTAACCCAGAGAAAGCAGGAGGAGGACCCACAGGAGGAGGACCCCAAGGGGGAGGAACAGTCATTAACTTGACTGACTCCCAGACGAAAAAGCAGGCGCTGCAGGCAGCCCTAGCTAAAATCAAAATTGGGGAGGGGGCCTTAAGCTCTATGCTATCACTGCCAATGAGGCTGACACAGAGAAGACCCTTATGACTAAGCTCAATGAGATGGACAGATGCTTCCAGCAAAACCAGTGTGAGGTGGAGCAGGAGTATGAAGTCCTAGAACATCTCTGTGATCGATCCCTCCTTGGAGCTGGTTTTGATCGTATAACTTACGAGAAGTACAGAGGAGAGGAGGAGCTAGCAAGGAAAGGTGGACATGCAGAGATGAGTTGTACTCTGGCCATTGCTGCCCTCATTCGATACTTTAAGGCAAGTGGATACCAACACTTGTGCACGGGTACATTGATTGGGTTTGAAATTTTCGACTTAGTATCGGAGCAGTTGCAGTCTGTCACTCAGCTTGCATCTGTCTTAACAAATGTGGGCACCCAGTACACTCTCTTTTATAACCACAAAGCCATACTCTTATATTTCCTCAGTGCTTTGCACGTCTATAACAAAAATAAGCTCACACTGCTCATGCAAGACTGCAAAACCTTCGACAAGGTAAAGCACTTGAACTTTTTGGAGATGAGCGTCTTTGAGGCCACGACTAAGGCCGTGAGCCCAAAAATGTTGTGGACCGAAGTAATGACCGCTTGTCAGAGGCTCGACAGCCAGACAGCATCCTTGATCGGTTCTGCATCGGCTTCTGATCAACCGCAAGCCGCACATACGCAACGATCTCTAGGAAAGCGGCCAAGAGAGAACAGTCGTGAAGCTAACACACCTTGTATTCGTTGGTGGGCACGGGCACAATGCTTCAAACACACAAATAAAAAATGCCCGTACAACCACGATGTCGAGGACACCCGCATCCGAAACACACTCCTCAAGAACATACGGTCGGACGAAAGCAACACCGTCGCCGTTCTGCGCCGACTGCGCAATGATCAGGGGTGGAAATTACAGGATGTCGCGGACCATGACCACGAACTAGCTGACGCGATCAATTCTCTTTTCGCTAGAGATGATCAGAAGACGGCAGCCATAGAAGCCGCAAGTAGAGGAAGAGGTGGAACACGAGGAAGAGGAGGAGGGAGAGGAATCAATCGAGGAGGAGGAGCCCCTTTCAAACGAGGCACATACACTCGCGGGGGAGAGAGAGTATTTGTGAGAAGAGGAGGAGGAAGAGGTGTATTTCAAGGTAGAGGAGGAGGAAGATGGGTTGGCCGAGGTGGATACGGCAGCGCAGAGCGCCCGTACCACAGAGATGGGGGCTGGGCAGACGGCTCGAGCTCAAGCTCGAGTTCCTCAGCACCACAGGCCTATTCGACATCAGGCGCAACCACTACCGACACTGATGCCGACTCAGGTAACAGATTTGAGGTAGTCCAATGACTAGAGAAGGAGGGAGAAAACAGAACAACAAACATTGCACGATACACCGTTGTGCAGGTCCCAACCAAGGGTACCAGTGAGTCTAAGATCTTGCCCACAGCAGGCCACAGACCAACTCAAAGGTAGTACAATACCAGTACACCCATCACGACAACAAACAGTGCATGCTGCTAATAGGCAGGCGAGTCAAGCGCTGGCAAAGAGAAAGCAGGCGGGCCTGTCGCAGCCACAGCCGAAGAAAGTAAGAATAGAACCGGCAATCAATCTTATCAACTTGCCGAGACAGACAATAGACAAGGAGGATGGAGGACATCAACCTCTCCTCACGGTCTCAAACAGAGAAAGCAAGGACAATCATCCTTCGCCTGTGAACAATACCCAAAAAGACATTACAAAAACGGCGGAAAGGGAGAAGGAGGCGAACCTCGAGAAAAGGATACAGATTTTAGAACACAAGCTCCTTGTATTGGCCTTAAAAAGTCACCGGCCAGACGCTTTATGCTATACGAACCTTTTTTGTGAAACATTAAATACCTTTATAAACGTTGGTAATGATACTATGGCGAATATTAATATTGTCGGCCGGAAATTTACTACGAAACACCATGCGTGGTTAGAAACTAATATGAAAAAATCATCGGGCACCTTGAAAGGAGTTAGTAGTCGGACGGATATAACGGGCATCATCACTCTAAATTTTAAATTGAAATCCGGACGAGTATATCGAGTGGACTTGTACGTTGTCCCCGAATACCACGGATCTGTTCTTTTTTTGCACGACCAACTGGCGACAATGAACGTAGTGATTGATTGCGCCGCCAAAAGAGTCATATACGGCGTACAGCCAGGAGAAGAATATACTGTCGACTCTCTCCATGCTATTGACTCATACGAGGCCCTACACCTAGGGGTAGCATCGGAAGGGAAACAGGTGGCCATTACACACGCATATGAGGCATATATGCCAACGGACGCGGTGTCTAAAGATGGTTCAAACCTGTCAGACAAGAGAGAGGCGGAGGTCTATACGGCTACAGTCCCTACACAATGGGATAAAAAGTCGATAGACGATCTCATTGAAAAGAGGAAAGAGGAGATTATATGCATGGGAAAAAGGTGCCCATCGCTGGCGAGATTTGAAGAAGGAGCAGGGGCCGATGTATATATTACCAACGGGTATTGCTTTCACGTAAAGGTGGAAGAGAAGGACAGACAGGAGTTTATACCGAGGAGAAGGGGACGACTCCCTGATATCCCGGCAGAAGATATTAAAAGCTTTATTACCGAATTCTGGGGTGACGAGCCTACGTGGCCGCGCTCACTGACAGTAGTGAAAAAGTGCCTGCGCACTCTTTTTGAAAATAATAAACCATATACGGTCATACTCCCGTACAATGAGAAGGCGATATGGGCGCAGGAGATACGGGACCGGCTTATTGATCATCCGATACCGGTGCCCTCACGGAAGCAACACTTAGTGGTGGCTTGTCGTATCGGGACTCGTGAGCAGAGCAGTGCATACAAGCGGAAGCTCAGAGACCAGGACAAGTTGAAATTGATTCCTCAAGCATTCACATGCTTCGATGGTTTCTACACCCGAAAAGCTCCGTTGCAATATGCGAGATGAATAGATATGTTGGTAGGTCTGGCGGAGGACGACGAACCAGACACTGCCACATATGAAAAAACGGGAATGGAC
>WBZZ01002372.1:175000-177500 GCA_019918135.1 Paulinella micropora | reverse complement strand
TTACTATATTACTATATTACTATACTACTATATTACTATATCATATTATATCACTTATATTACTATATTACTATTTTACTATATTACTATATCACTATATCATATTATATTACTATATTACTATATTACTATTTTACTATATTACTATATCACTATATCACTTATATTACTATATTACTATATTACTATATTACTATATCACTATATCACTTATATCACTATATTACTATATTACTATATTACTATGTTACTATGTTACTATATCACTTATATCACTTATATTACTATATTACTATATTACTATATTACTATATCACTATATCACTTATATTACTATATTACTATATTACTATATTACTATATTACTTTTTTACTATATCACTATATTACTATATTACTATATTGCTATATTACTAATTAGCTTCACTGAGGTATTAGGTAATAACATAGATAGGCAGATGTGTAAATAGGTAGATAGGTAGGAGAAGCTCCTTGTACTTAACCACAATGAGCAATCACTTCAAACGTTTCGTTCTCAGCCGGTGCGGCTTGTGTAGTGGCTCATTTGAAAGCTCTCATCAAGAGCTTTCTAATGAGCCATACAACAGGTTGTAGATGCAAATATTGACTGAGATCGAAGCGCTTGAAGTCATTGTTCGTTGTACTTAAGAAATAGGAACTTCTCAGGTAGATAGGTAGGTAGGTAGGACGAGCCCAATCCACTTCAATGAAGCATCAGAGGTCGATAGAAAGGTAGATAGGTAAATAGGTAAATAGGTAGATAGGAAGGTAGATAGGTAGGACGAGCCAAATCCACTTCCATGAAGGTGTATGTATGTATGTATGTATGTATGTATGTATGTATGTATGTATGTATTTATGTATGTATGTATGTATGTATGTATGTATGTATGTATGTATGTATGTATGTATGTATGTATGTATATGTATATGTATGTGTGTATTTATGTATGTATGTATGTATGTATGTATGTATGCATGTATGTGCGTACTTTGCATATGTGGGCGTATGTGTATACGTGTGTACGGATGTATGTATCTCACCAGGTCGGTAACAAGGTAGATAGATAAGTAGGTAGATAGGTAGATAGGTAGGCAGATAGGTAGGACGAGCCAAATGCACTTCAATGAAGATGTATGTATGTATGTATGTATGTATGTATGTATGTATGTATGTATGTATGTATGTATGTGTGCATGTATGCATGTATGTATGTATGTATGTATGTATGTATGTATGCATGCATGCATGTACGTGCGTATGTTGCATATGTGGGTGTATGTGTATACGTGTGTACGTATGTATGTATCTCACCAGCCAGGTCGGTAACAAGGT
This sequence comes from Paulinella micropora, assembly GCA_019918135.1. Taxonomy (NCBI): domain Eukaryota; phylum Cercozoa; class Imbricatea; order Euglyphida; family Paulinellidae; genus Paulinella; species Paulinella micropora. The sequence goes on along the minus strand of WBZZ01002372.1, from coordinate 176,143 downwards.
AGATAGGTAAATAGGTAGATGGGTAGATAGGTAGGTAGATAGGTAGGACGAGCCAAATCCACTTCAACGAAGCACCAGAGATCGATAAAAAGGTAGATAGATAGATGGGTAAATAGGTAGATAGGTAGGTAGGCTGGTAGATCCACGAAGCACCACTGGGAGAAGTTCCTTGTACTTAACCACCATGAGCAATGACTTCAAACGTTTCGTTCTCAGCCGGTTCTGATCATTGCGGCTTGTGTAGTGGCTCATTTGAAAGCTCTCATCAAGAGCTTTCTAGTTAGCCATAAAAACAGGTTGTAGATGCAAATATTGACTGAGATCGAAGCGCTTGAAGTCATTGTCCGTTGTACTTAAGAAATAGGAACTTCTCAGGTCGGTAGGTAGGCAGGTAGATTGGTAGATAGGTAGGTCACTTCAACGTAAGAACTGGTCGGTAGATAGCTTGGTGAGTAGGTAGGTAGGTAGGTAGACAGGTAGAAAGGAAGATTAGATAGCTTGGTAGGTAGGTAGGTAGGTAGACAGGCAGGAAGGAAGATTAGATAGCTTGGTAAGTAGGAGTAGGTAGGTAGACAGGTAGGAAGGAACATTAGATAGCTTGGTAAGTAGGTAGGTAGGTAGACTGGTTGGAAGGAAGATTAGATAGCTTGGTAAGTAGGTAGGTAGGTAGACAGGTAGGAAGGAAGATTAGATAGCTTGGTAAGTAGGTAGGTAGGTAGACAGGTAGAAGGAAGATTAGATAGTTTGGTAAGTAGGTAGGTAGGTAGACAGGTAGGAAGGAAAAGTAGATAGCTTGGTAAGTAGGTAGGTAGGTAGACAGGTAGGAAGGAAGATTAGATAGCTTGGTAAGTAGGTGGGTAGGTAGACAGGTAGGAAGGAACATTACATAGCTTGGTAAGTAGGTAGGTAGGTAGACAGGTAGGAAGGAAGATTAGATAGCTTGTTAAGTAGGTAGGTAGGTAGACAGGTAGGAAGGTAGATTAGATAGCTTGGTAAGTAGGTAGGTAGGTAGACAGGTAGGAAGGAAGATTAGATAGTTTGGTAAGTAGGTAGGTAGGTAGACAGGTAGGAAGGAAGATTAGATAGCTTGGTAAGTAGGTAGGTAGGTAGACAGGTAGGAAGGAAGATTAGATAGCTTGGTAA
>WBZZ01002372.1:155000-157500 GCA_019918135.1 Paulinella micropora | reverse complement strand
CAAACATGACGGCTTAGCTGGGCATCGGGTTAAACTTTACCCACAGACTTCCTTGGTTGACGAAATCAGAAGCTCCTTTTTTCTGACATTAGTCGATATCTCATCTATCTATCTATCTATCTATCTATCTATCTATCTATCTATCTATCTATCTATCTATCTATCCACCATCTATCTCTCTATCTCTCTATCTATCTATCTATCTATCTATCTATCTATCTATCTTTCATCTATCTATCTAGGAGAGCGTGTGAGGCGGCTGAGAGCCTAGGCGCCCAGATCTTAGACACACCAACGGTTACATAGATACATGCATACATACATACATACATACATACATACATGCATACATACATGCATACATACATCAAAGGTACACAGCGCAACAACTCGGGAACACACACACACACACACAAACACACACGCACGCACACGCACGCACACACACACTCACACACACACACACACACACAACCTCTCTCTCTCTTTCTCTCTCTCTCTCTCTCTCTCTCTCTCTCTCTCTCTCTCTCTCTCTCTCTCTCTCTTATCCCTGAAAGGTGTTGGGAGTTGGGGGTAGGGTTTTGGGGGAAGGGGAAATTGGAAATTGTGTACCGCACCCCCCCCCCCCCCCACACACACACACACACACAACAGCAACAAATACAACAACAACAACAACAACAACAAATCGGCACCCCAAGCGGAATAAATTATGGTTTGTAGGAACCAGCAGGGTGGCTAGCCCCAGACTCGATGTTGATGCTGATATAATTTTTTTGGAATTCACACAAATGTTTCCTTTAGGGGAGTGTCCTGCATGCCAAAATTCCTTGTTTTTTTCACCCATTTCTGCACCCCTATCGGAATAAATCATGGTTTGCGGGAACCAGGAGTAGTTGGGAGCTCATATTTGCAGAGTGGCTAGCCCCAGAGTCGGTGTTGAAGCTGTTATATTTCTTTGGAATTCACGCAAATATTTGCGTTAGGGAGTGTCCTGAACGCCAAATTTCCTTGTTTTTTGGGAATACTTGCCGGTGCCTCCGGCAAGTGAACGTACCCTGTCGACGGGGAAGGGGGGGTCACTTGCCCCGGGAATCGTACGTACCCAAAGCAAAGTAGCACAAAAATGAATGGCTGAGAATGCTCCAAGGCACTCAGAGTTGTGCCAGAAGGGTTTATGCCGGTTACCTGCTGTAATTGAACGTTCTCTGTCGACTGTGGAAAGGGGGGGGGGGGGGGGGGGGGGTCCCGGGGGGCCCTCCCCATGGTAACCCAAGCCCTGTTATTGTACGTACCCGAAGCGACTTTGCCGGCACCAAAATGAAGGGCTGAGAATGCTCCAAGGCTCTAAAAGCTGTGCCACCAGGGTTGAGAGGCTGGTTTTTGGTTTTCACAACCTCGGGACGCGCTCTAGGTAGTGAATTAGTTGAAAAAGATATTTACGAAGATTCTGGCAAAGTAGTGCCAAATGAATGGCTGAGAATGCTCCAAGGCTCTAAGAGTTGAGCCAGACAGGCGTTTCGAGGCTGATTCTTTGTGTTGTCGCAAGCTTGTTACGAGATCCTTTTCAGGGATATAGTTGAAATTATGAAATTCGAACGTAATGACAAAGTAGTGCCAAAATGATTGGCTGAGATTGCTCCAAGGCTGTAAAAGTTGTGCATGTAAGAATGAGAGGAAAAGCGACCTTGGGAAGAGGAGGAAGGGGGGGGGGGGGGGGGCGCTTACGCGAAGCGCTTCGCGCACCGCAAACCATCCTTGCGCAGGCCCTAGTTATTATTATTATTATTATTATTATTATTATTATTATTATTATTAGTATTATTATTAGTATTATTATCATTATTATTATCATTATTATTATTATTATTAGTAGTAGTAGTAGTAGTAATAGTAGTAGTAGTATTTGTATTAGTTATTAGTTATTTATTATTATTATTATTATTATTATTATTATTATTATTATTTATAAAGCTCCTAGAGTAATGTTCTATGCCGTCACTTCCTTTATTCCACCGATTGGTGTGGAGACTTTCCTTAAGGGAGTACATAGGCCATTGGTCCTTTCCATGGGCTGATTGGTATAAAGCTCCTAGAGTAATGTTCTATGCCGTCACTTCCTTTATTCCACCGATTGGTGTGGAGACTTTCCTTATGGAATGGAGGACTGGATGCACATGGCCTTTTGGCTCAGCAATTGGCAGGAGATACACTATTATTATTATTATTATTATTATTGTGGACACCGTGATAGCCCAGTGGTCAAGTTCTACCATCTGGGCCCTGTCACCAGTTCGATTCCCGTGGGTGCCACCAGTATTTTCATTGAACATACCGGTCCGTCTGGAAGTGTTGGAACTGCCCTTGCGGGGGTGTCATTAGAGCCTATCGTCAATTCTTCGTACTCCCCTCACGGGTGAGACGATGGAGGCGCATGTGCAGATTTGCATCAGCCATTGACAGAGAAGCACTATTATTATTATTATTATTATTATTATTA
>WBZZ01002372.1:90000-92500 GCA_019918135.1 Paulinella micropora | reverse complement strand
GTCGGAATAAATCATGGTTTGTGGGAACCAGGAGGAGTGGGAGCTCATATTTGCAGGGTGGTTAGCGAATAAATCATGGTTTGTGGGAACCAGGAGGAGTTGGGAGCTCATATTTGCAGGGTGGTTAGCCCCAGACTCCGTGTTGATGCTGATATAATTTTTTTTGGAATTCACGCAAATATTTGCGTTAGGGGAGTGTCCTGAACGTCAAAATTCCTTTATTTTTTCCGCACCCCTGTCGGAATAAATCATGGTTTGTGTGGACCAGGAGGAGTTGGGAGCTCATATTGGCAGGGTGGCTAGCCCCAGACTCGATCTTGATGCTGATATAATTTTTTGGAATTCACGCAAATATTTGCGTTAGGGGAGTGTCCTGAATGCAAAAATTCCTTGTTTTTTGGCAGTACTTGCCGGTGCTTCCGGCAATTGAACGTACGCTGTCTACGGGAAAGGGGGGGTCCGTCCGGCAATTAAACGTACCCTGTCGAAGGGAAAACGGGGGTCCGGGGGGCTTTGCCCCCGGGAACCCAAGCCCTGTGATTGTACGTACCCGTTCTGGTCGCGGGTGGCACCCACACCTGAAAATTGAGGTTTTTTTGCCACCAGGCGCCCTTTGCGGCACCTCCGGCAATTCAACGTACCCTGTCGAAGGGAAAGGGGGGGTCCGGGGGAGCCCTGCGATTGTACGTACCCGTTCTGGTCGCGGGTGGCGCCCACACCTGAAAATCGAGGTTGTTTGCCACCAGGCGCCCTTTGCGGCACCTCCGGCAATTTAACGTACCCTGTCGAAGGGAAAGGGGGCGGAAGGGGGGTGGGGGGGGGGGGGTCCGGGGGGCCTTCCAAAAAGTGATAAGAAGTGGGGCTGGCGGGGTTTGCTGCGTTTCGCGCACTGCAAACCATCCTTTCCGATGTTGGCGCAGCCCCTAATTATTATTATTATTATTATTATTATTATTATTATTATTATTATTATTATTATTATTATTATTATTATTATTATTATTATTATTATTATGGACACCGTGATAGCCCAGTGGTCAAGTTCTACCATCTGGGCCCTGTCGCCAGTTCGATTCCCGTCGGTGCCACCAGTATTTTCATTGAACATACCGGTCTATTTCTGGACCAGTATTTTCATTGAACATACCGGCCCGTCTGGAAGTGTTGGAACTGCCCTTGCGGGGGTGTCATTAGAGCTTATCGTCAATTCTTCGTACTCCCCTCACGGGTGAGACGATGGAGGCGCATGTGCAGAAATGCATCAGCCATTGACAGAGAAGCACTATTATTATTATTATTATTATTATTATTATTATTATTATTATTATTATCATTATTATTTTTATTATTTTTATTATCATCATTATTATTATTAATATTATTAATATTATTATTTTTATTATTATTATTATTATTATTATTATTATTATTATTATTATTATTATTATTATCATTATTATTATCATTATCCCTGAAAGGTGTTGGTGAATGGAGTGGGGGGTTTGGGAGGAGGGGGAAAATGAAAATTGTGTACCCCACCCCTCCCCCACCCCCCATTTCCGCACCCCTGTCGGAATAAATCATGGTTTGTGGGAACGAGGAGGAGTTGGGAGCTCATATTTGCAGGGTCGCTAGCCCCAGACTCGATATTGATGCTGATATAATTTTTTTGGAATTCACGCAAATATTTGCGTTAGGGGAGTGTCCTGAATGCCAAAATTCCTTGTTTTTTTTCGCACCCCTGTCGGAATAAATCATGGTTTGTGTTAACCAGGAGGAGTTGGGAGCTCATATTTGCAGGATGGCTAGCCCCAGAATCGATCTTGATGCTGATATAATTCTTTGGAATTCACGCAAATATTTGCGTTAGGGGAGTGTCCTGAATGCCAAATTTCCTTGTTTTTTTGTCCTTTTTTTGCCCCCCGCCCCATCGGAATAAATCATGGTTTGTGTGAATCAGGAGGACTTGGGAGCTCATATTGGCAGGGTGGTTAGCCCCAGACTCGATCTTGATGCTGGTATTTTTTTTTTTTTTTAATTCACGCAAATATTTGCGTTAGGGGTGTGTCCTGAATGCCAAATTTCCTTGTTTTTTGGCAGTACTTGCCGGTGCCTCCGGCAATTGGACGTACCCTGTCGACGGGGCAGGGGGTCCGGGGGGCCCTCCCCCCGGGAACCCCAGCCCTGTGATTGTACGTACCATTTCTGGTCGCGGGTGGCACCCACACCTTAAAATTGAGGTTTTTTGCCACCAGGCGCCCTTTGCGGAACTTCCGGCAATCAGCGTACCCTGTCGAAGGGAAAGGGGGGGCTCCGGGGGAGCCCTGTACCCGTTCTGGTCGCGGGTGGCAACCACACCTGAAAATTTAGTTTTTTTGCCACCAGGCGCCCTTTGCGGCACCCCCGGCAATTCAACGTACCCTGTCGAAGGGAAAGGGGGGGTCCTGGGCAGCCCTGCGATTGTACGTACCCGTTCTGGTCGCGGGTGGCACCCACACCT
>WBZZ01002372.1:75000-82500 GCA_019918135.1 Paulinella micropora | reverse complement strand
CACCATAGTGCACAATGCTGCTGTGCAATCCTGGCAGCTGGCTCCGTCCGCCGCTTGTTCCTTCCAAGACGAAATCCGGGCCCAGTTTGCCCTGCAGCCTTATGACATCTTGACTCTGACTACACAAGACGGACGGGCAGTTTCTTCACAGGATGGCTCAGCCTTCCAAGCTGTTCGTGGGGAAGGATTGTATTGGTTGAACGTGCGATCCGCGACTCACCGGCTGCTGGTGGCACCAGGCGCGCGGTTTTTGCCCCCGGTGGCAGCTTTGGCGGGGCATTTGCCCTTGCAAGGGCAAGAACGAAAACACAAGCGCTGGAGCAAAAGCATCGAGAATGTATGTATGTATGTATGCATGTATGTATATATGCAGCAACAAGAGATGAAACAAGCTTATGTATGTATGTATGTATGTATGTATGTATGTATGTATATGTATGTATGTATGTATATGAATGTAGACACTGGAATCATAGGTTTGTATGTATGTATGTATGTATGTATTTATGTATTTATGTTTGTATGTTTGTATGTTTGTATGTATGGTATGGACGAGGCACAAGGACAAAACGCGATGGTGTATAGATATAAATACATACATACAAACATACATACTGCTTTGAAGGCCAAGTATGAAGGCAAGGTCCTCGATTTGTCACACGAAAGTCTGGGAGTTGCTGGTGCCTCTGCAGTCGCCAAGGGACTGCAGGTCACACCGACTATACATACATCTTTACATTACTCCTTCAGGTCAGGACTACAGCTATTGTGAGACAACGGACGGTAATATTTATGAAATGTTGGTGTTTGGTACAGGAGTAGGAGATATTACAGGTGAATATATATACATATATATATACATATATATATATTATATATATATGTATATATTAAACATATATATGTGTGTATATATATATATATTTATCTAGAGACAAGAAGCTAAGAGAGGAGAGAGAGAGGGAGGGGGGGGGGGGGGGGGGCTCTCTTTCTCTCCTCCGTTTCTCTTCTCGCTCTACCTCCCTCTTCTCGCTCTCCCTTCCTCTTCTCTCTCTCCCTTCTTCTTCTCTCTCTCCCTCTCTCTCTCTCTCTCTCTCTCTCTCTCTTTCTTTCTCTCTTTCTTTCTCTCTTTCTTTCTCTCTCTTTCTCTCTCTCTCTCTCTCTCTCTCTCTCTCTCTCTCATACACACACACACACGACACACACACACACACCACCCACCTACCAAACCGTTTAACAACAAGCATGCATATTCACATGCAATATACATGTTATATATACACATTTTTATGTGCTAATAGGTACTATTCATACACAACATACCAACATATTCACAATGATATGCATCATTTTAATGCTACCCGCGCGGTAGCATTTCATAGCATATTTGTTTCGCTTGTACAGGTCAACAAAACATTGACAAGCCTGGACTTCGAAAACAACGAAATAGGCGACGCAGGTGCACAGGCAATAGGAGAAGCCTTGCGGGTACCTTAACTGCTGCAGCTATGTGCGCCGCTCCTTCAGCGCCTATCTTGTTATCCCACAAGTTAAGGGTCATCAAAGTCTGATTCACCTACATATAGAGTTGTGTTTTTTGTTTTGCTACCGCGCCGCGTAGCAACACATGTATCAATTTATTGGGATTCATAGGTAAACCAAACCCTGAGGGAGCTGAATCTAAGCTACAACCGTATTGGTGATGACGGTGCAAACGCAATCGGAGAAGCTCTTAAGGTACCTGCAGTGCTTTTGCGATGTGGTTCGCTCCTTCTGGTCCGATGTTGTTGTTGTACAGCAGAAGATGAGTCAAAGTGGTGTTCACCTAAACCATGTTCATGATAAATGTTCTGCTACGCGCGGCGGGTAGCATCTCTAACAAGTTTATTTTTGCATGCAGATGAATACTTCGCTTCAAAAGCTCATCATGGAAGCTAACAATATTGGAGCAGAAGGTGCGAGGGCCATTGTCGAAGCTCTGAAGGTACCTTGATAGCATCTGCTATTGACTGCGCACCTTGTGGTTTGATGCCGTTCCTGCCAATATCGAGAGCGGTGAGGGTTGAGTTCACCTAAACAACCCACAAGCTTGTCTTTCACATGCTACCGCGCGGTAGCAAAAGGCGCAACTATATAGTCATATGTTGGTGCAGGTTAATAGAACGTTGCAAATGTTGAGCCTATTCAACAATAATATTGGCCCAGAGGGCGCCAAGGCTATTGCTGATATGCTGAAGGTACCTCCAATGCTTTTGCAATGTACTGTGCTCCTTCTGCACCAATCTGGTTGTATGAAACGTCTAGCTTCTCAAGCTTGCACTCCTTGTTCTCCTGTGCACACAAATACATTATTCTTTGATGCTACCGCCGCGCGGGTAGCAACACATGTATCAATATATTGGGCTTCATAGGTAAACCAAACCCTGAGGGAGCTGGATCTAGGATTGAATAGAATTGGTGATGACGGTGCCCACGCAGTTGGAGAAGCTCTTAAGGTACCTGCAGTGCTTTTGCGATGTGGTTCGCTCCTTCTGGTCCGATGTTGTTGTTGTACAGCAGAAGATGAGTCAAAGTGGTGTTCACCTAAACCATGTTCATGATAAATGTTCTGCTACGCGCGGCGGGTAGCATCTCTAACAAGTTTATTTTTGCATGCAGATGAATACTTCGCTTCAAAAGCTCATCATGGAAGCTAACAATATTGGAGCAGAAGGTGCGAGGGCCATTGTCGAAGCTCTGAAGGTACCTTGATAGCATCTGCTATTGACTGCGCACCTTGTGGTTTGATGCCGTTCCTGCCAATATCGAGAGCGGTGAGGGTTGAGTTCACCTAAACAACCCACAAGCTTGTCTTTCACATGCTACCGCGCGCGGGTAGCATAAAAGAAATAACAATTTTGTTTGACAGGAAAATAAGGAATGTAAATTGCAAAAGTTGGACGTATCGGGTAATTATATTGGCCCTGAAGGTGCTGCTGCGATCGCAAATATGCTTAAGGTACCTCTAATGCCTTGCCGATAGCTTTGGCGCCATCGGGTCCGATGTTATTGTTATAGAGATCGAGGGTCTGCAAAGTGTTGTTCACCTGCATAAGAAATATCAATATTTTTTATAAATGCTACCGCGCGGTAGCATGCAAAAATATCAGCATTACACTAAGAATGGTATTAGGTCAACACTAGCCTGGCTACACTCAACCTGTACAGCAACAAGATCGGCGACGCAGGCGCAAAAGCAATCGCAAAGGCCCTGCAGGTACCTTAAGCGCGTCTGCAAATGCTGCTGCACCTTGATCTCCCATGTTGTTGACTGCAATATTTAGAGTCTGCAAAACCTCGTTGGCCTGCAGTGACATCACAAATATACAATTTGTTATGCATGCTACCGCGCGGTAGCATCTCTAACAAGTTTATTTTTGCATGCAGATGAATAGTTCGCTTCAAGAGCTCTACATGCTTAATAACAATATTGGAGCAGAAGGTGCGAGGGCCTTTGGCGAAGCTCTGAAGGTACCTTGATAGCATCTGCGATTGACTGCGCACCTTGTGGTCCGATGACGTTCCAGCCAATATCGAGAGCGGTGAGGGTTGAGTTCACCTAAACAACCCACAAGCTTGTCTTTCACATGCTACCGCGCTACCGCGCGCAAGGCTTTGCAGGTCTGACCTTGAGTGCTTCCGCAATATGCTCTGCGCCTTGTGTTCCAATGTCGTTCTCCTTTAAATCTAGCGTTCGAAGCGTGTTGTTGACCTAATTCAAAGCGACACATCCCAAGCGAATAAAATATAGGGGCGGGTCATGTAATAGTGAACAGCGCACCACAATCACACTCTGCCATCTGTGTGCAGGTCAACCCTATTCTGAAGCGGCTAGATGGAGTTGCGCTAAAGGATCATATCCAAGGCTTACCTCAAGGGGTTAGCAACAACGAGGGTATTCTTAAATACCTGCGCACGCATTCCAAGATCAAGAAGGTACAAGAAGAATAACTAATATGTACAACAAGGCAACAACGGAGGCAACAGCGACGACATGGACCGTTACGATGATATATCAATATGACCATGATGATTTACAACCACAGCAACGACACAAACGTTGAAGTATTTGTAGGAGTAGCAGACAGTAATATTATTTGTTTGCATCTCATGGCTATTACTATTACTAATGTAATACATTCATTCAATTTGTTGTTACTTGGATTCTTGTTAACCATGCTGAACCTTGGAGTGATCACTGTGAACGCGTGAACAGGTTAAACACTTATCAATGATTGCAAGTATGACCTCTTATTATTCCCCCCCCCCCACGCATTGGTGAGTGATGATCACCATTTAATTTACATAAGTGTAAAGCAGGAGAACATGTTGCATATGTGATTTTATGATCATCATGCAATTACAGAACTTGGCTGATGAATGTCGTATTGAGACTCAGTCATTTCAACATTGCGGTTAGCATTTGAGATCAGCACATACAGTTTGTCGCGCTCAGCCCGAAGCCTTTGGTGTCTGAACATTCTGTAGGTACCAGTGAGCAGTGCCGTGCCTGAGAAGCAGGGAAAAAAGAACAAGGAGCCGCAGCCACAGTCTAAAGCTATGTCTCCTAACGCTACAAAGTTTGCAGCGCCGGAGGAAAAAAAGGTGAGAATCAATAGTTCTTCATCAAATTTTGCGCCGCCACCACTTGAGTTTGCGTCGCGATCGCGCTGAGGTTCATCTTTTGAAAAGCGTGCCAGCGCGGGTTTGGTCGGGTGGGCAGGTGTGGGTGGGTGGTGGTGGTGCTACATATATATATAATATATATATATATATATATATATATATATATATATATATTCTCTCACGTGCGCGCTCTCCTCCAAGCTTGTTTTCATGTAAATTGCATCCATTTTATAATAACTATTGTATACATTTATACCTTGAGCATTATCTTTGAGATATGTAGCTGTGCTGCCTGCATGTTATATCTTCGATTTACTATTATGTTGTACACAATATATAAATATGTGGGTGTGTTATATCTTGTAGATTAGATATTGAGATATACATCTTTACATGTTATACCTATATATTACATATTAAGATATATATCTTAACATGTTATACCTTAAATATACTGTTACATGCATGCTATATATTATATATATGCGTGTGTTATATCTTGTGTATTGGATATTGAGATATACATGTTTACATGTTATACCTATATATTACATATTTAGATATGTATTTTGAAATGTTATACATTTAATATGCATACACCTTCCATCCACACACACACACACACACTCACACACTCACACTTGTTGGTTCTTCGGGCAGGCCGCAGTCAAGACAGCGCAGGCCGTCCCCAAGCAACAAGTCGCACTCCTTCCTGCTCTTTAATACTAACTGTCAACTATATACGATATATGTGTTTACGAAAAATCCCTTCCCCTTTCTCCTTTTTCTCCCCGGTCCCTTGCCCCGCCCTCCCCTTAATCCCGAAAAAAAAAATTGCGTCAAAACCATAGAAAAAACCTCGAAAAATTGGGTAAATTTCGAGTCCGGAAACAGCCGAATCTGCTCCTCCGGCAGGAGAATGCAATTTTTTATGTGTAAGTCATATATTCAAAGGATTAGGCTTGATTCCTTGAAACCCTGGGTTTCGTCATGTTTCGACGTTTTTTTCATGGTAAAATTTTCGGGGGGGGGGGGGGGGGATTTTTCACATGCGAGAGATTTTCACTCATAACTATACGTATTATATGTATGTATATATGTCTTTGGCGCTTGGCTTGTGGTTTATGTGGCCTAGTCCGCGGTGGCCGTCGACAGCAAGCAAGCGTCGTCTGCCGCCGCCTCCTTCGCCACCCGCGTGCAGGATCTGGACTTGGCCTCCATGGGCCTGCTGCCCCCGATCTGCGGCGTCATGGCCCAGCCGCTGGTCTCGCTGGCCGAAGCCTGCGCTGGGCTGGGCAGCCTGGTGAGCAACTTGGACACCTTGGTGTTCTTCGCGGCCAAGGTCGGTGCCGTGCTGGGGAAGTGTTCCTTCCCCCCCCCCCCCCCCCCCAACTCGTCGGTGTTCTTCGCGGCCAAGTTCGGTGCCGTGCTGGGGAAGTGTTCCTCCCCCCCCCCCCCCCCCCCCACTCGTCATGGTGGATGTTCTGTCTCCGCAGGCGGGCAAGAAACTAGCCAAGAGCCACCAGCAGCACCTGCTCACTGCCGACGAGTGCGGGTCCATCTATCTCTACACATGCGAAAGCGACCTGTACCGCCAGATGAATCGCGCGCTGCGCAACAAGGACCGGTCTGCGGTCAAGCCTTGGTTCAAGTACTTGCGGCTCTTGTTCTCGGCCATCGGCAAGCTGCCGGCCGTGACCGAGAACGTGTGGCGTGGGCTGAGTCTGCCCGACACGGCGGAGGCCGAACGGCAGGTCAAGAGCTTACAGGAGATGAAGAAAGATGAAGACACACTCTTCTGGTGGGGCGCCAGCTCCTGCACGGTGGACATGACCACCAGCCTGCAGTTCACCGGCGGCAAGTACGCCCCGTACACGCGCATCATGTTCCAAGTGCGCTGCATACGGGGGGCGCGCATCGAGACGCTGTCAGCCATCGGCAACGAGAAGGAGGTGCTGCTGCTGCCCGGGTCCTCGTTTCAGATCAAGAACCTGGCGGAGGTGGCACCCAAGCTCTGGATCGTGGAGCTGCAGGAGGAAACCCTGCCCGGAAACATCAAGCCCGTTTCCTGAGAACGATAATGATGACAATGAATAATAATAATAATAATAATAATAATAATAATAGTGCTTCTCTGTCAATGGCTGATGCATTTCTGCACATGCGCCTCCATCGTCTCACCCGTGAGGGGTACGAAGAATTGACGATAAGCTCTAATGACACCCCCGCAAGGGCAGTTCCAACACTTCCAGACGGGCCGGTATGTTCAATGAAAATACTGGTCCAGAAATAGACCGGTATGTTCAATGAAAATACTGGTGGCACCGACGGGAATCGAACTGGCGACAGGGCCCAGATGGTAGAACTTGACCACTGGGCTATCACGGTGTCCAAAATAATAATAATAATAATAATAATAATAATAATAATAGACTTATCAGTCAATTGGCCCCTGATCCTGTCGGACATGTGCCTCCATTGCTATCACGGGGCCGTTCGGTGACGCGGCTCCGCTCCAAAGACTAATAATAATAATAATAATAATAATACTGTTTCTCTGTCAATGGCGGATGCAAATCTGCACATGCGCCTCCATCGTCTCACCCGTGAGGGGAGTCCGAAGAATTGACCGATAGCTCTACTGACACCCCCGCGGCAGCTCCAAGCCTTGCAGACAGACCAATACTTTCAAAGAAAACATACTTTGAAAATAATGGCACCGACGGGAATCGAACTGGCGACATGTCCCAGATGGTATTGAACTTGACCACTGGGCTATCGCGGTGCCAATAATAATATTAATAATAATTATAATTTATATATATATATATATAC
>WBZZ01002372.1:0-22500 GCA_019918135.1 Paulinella micropora | reverse complement strand
GGAGCTCCTGAGGGCAAGACTGCACTAAGCCGAGGTTATTCCGCAGTCCCAGCAACCTCTTGCAAGACGTCACCGAATGTGCAAGTGCATACACCAAGCGCGGTTGCTAGAGCTGCCTCGAAACCCCACCCATAACAATCTGGTGTCTGCTGGGTCCTGGGCTATCAACCAGCATATGCGGAGTTTAAGATCTTTTACGCGCGCAACGACCCTCCTCCCCAGCATCTACCACCAAAGGGTTATGAGTTGGCGTCACAGTTTAACGCCTTGAGGCCATTGGGCTGGAACTCTGTTTAGCAAGTGTGACTAGGTTTTTTCATCGGGATTTCCCTCAAATATGTCACAGTCAACACTCCAAGGCAGATTTAATAATAATAATAATAATAATAATAATAATAATAATAATAATAATAATAATAATAATAATATAATAATAATAATAATAATAATAATAATAATAATAATAATAATAATAGCAGTAGTAGTAGTAGTAGTAGTAGTAGTAGTAGTAGTAGTAGTAGTAGTAGTAAAAGTAGTATCATTATTATTATTATTATTATTATTATTAGTAGTAGTAGTAGTAGTAGTAGTAGTAGTAGTAGTAGTAGTAGTAGTAGTAGTATCATCATCATCATCATTATCATTATTATTAATATTAATATTATTATTATTATTATCATTATTATTATCATTATTATTATCATTATTATTATTATTATTATTATTGAACATACCGGTCCGTCTGGAAGTGTTGGAACTGCCCTTGCGGGGGCGTCATTACAGCCTATCGTCAATTCTTCGTACTCCTCTCACGGGTGAGACGATGGAGGCGCATGTGCAGAAATGCATCAGCCATTGACAGAGAAGCACTATTATTATTATTATTATTATTATCATTATCATCGTCATATCATTATCATTATCATTATTATTATTATTATTATTATTATTATTATTATTATTATTATTATCTTTATCATCATCATCATCATCATCATCATCACGTCTTCATTCGTATCTGGTTTGCAGGCGCTCCTCGCAAGGCTCTTCACGCACTTCTCATCTCACGTAACACATCTTCCACGTGACTTTCCTCACTCGGTCCACATGGCTCACGTACACGTAGCTCTTCCACCACATGTCCCACGTAGCTTCTTCCAGGTGACTCGCCTGACTCTTCCACGTGTTTTACGTAGCTCACGTCACTCTTTTCCACGTGCTTCGTATTACCTCCTGTCCGCGTGGATGATAAAGCACTTGCACATGTCTCACGTGGCCCTGGTCACATGGTCTCGAAGCTCACCTAAATCCTCCTGGCTCACGTAACTTTTCCACGCATCTCACAAACATCCGTCCACGTGGCTTTCGTAGCGCTCATAGCTCACGTAGCCATTCCACGTGCTTCACGTAGCTCTTTCCACGCGGTGCTCGTAGCTCACGTGAACCCTTCACGTGTTGTAGTAGCTCTTTCCACGTGCTTTGCACTAAGCCTCTTTTCCACCTGGCTCATGGTGGCCGTTCCTCGTGGCCCTCCTCACAAACCTCATTCCGCAAGAGTCTCCTCTCATAGGTCGCGCTCGCGTAGCCATTCCACGTGGTTCACGTAGCTCTTTCTACGTGGTTAACATCCGCTCTTTTCCACGTGGCTGGCAAAGCTCTTCCACATGTCTCACGTGAATCTTGCAGCGTTCTGCATTTCTTTCAAGAATCGTCCTGTCTTTCTTTCCTTCCTTCTTTCTCTGTTTCTTTCCCTCCTTGCTTCTTTCTCTCTTTCTTTCTCTGTCTTGCTTTCTCCCTGTCACCTAGCTCACCCCTGCTCACGTGTCATTCTTTCCTTCTTTCTTTTTTTCTTTCTTTCTTTCTTTCTTTGTTTTCTTTCTTTCTTTCTTCCCTCATTTTTCTTTCTTTATTTCAGGGCTTACCTGAAGTCCGAGCTCACGTGGCCACATATAACTTTCTTTCTTCCTTTCTTCCTTTCCTTCTCCTTCTTTCTCTCTTCCTTTCTTCCTTTCTTCCTTTCTTCCTTTCCTTCTTTCCTTTCTTTCCTTCTCTCTCTCTCTCTCTCTCTCTCTCTCTCTTTCTCTCTCTCTCTCTTTCTCTAACTCTCTCTCTCTCTCTCTCTCTCTCTCGCCTAGGCTCACTTGGACTCCTTTTTGACGTAAAACTCCTACATACATACATACATACATACAGACAGACAGACAGACAGACATACATACATACATACATTCGCACAGTCTTTATGTTCTATCAGACGGAGCACTTTAACGACCGGCAAATGTCATACCCGTTGACATTTCATTCTTTTTTGACCGGCCCGTTAGATTCTTCTCTGCACGACGTTTCGACTTCCCTAACTGGTTTTCGATTCCGTTCAAGTTCAGAAATGACTACAAACGATCAATTCAAAATCCTGTCGTGCATTGCCTTTTTTCCCCATATCACTGCTGTCCGTGTCAGAGTCATAACGGTGAATTTGTTGACAAGGATGTGACTGGTGAAATAAGCACTAATTCATAACTGGGGATATATATTTGGCTCAAACCAATCTCCGAACCTCATCTACAACTTTGATTACTTCAATCTACTTGAAGTCAGCCTTCAAGTATTCTGAAGTAGTTTTGCACAAGTCAATCTTCAATAGCCTCACAATCTAGGTTCAGCCATGTTCGTATATTGCCACCAAAGTCTGCAGCAAACATAAATCTAAGTAAATAAACGAAGTGACCACTCTGCTATTTACTGGTATTTCATCTGCTCTTACCGAGTGAGTGTTCTCAGTGTACAATTAATTAGACCCTTCCTCCTCAGCTATGTCCGTATTGCTATTTTGTACGTTGGCAATAATCGTTACGGTTAGTAGTATTATTAGTTATTATTGCTGTTGACATTCAAGACAACAAGAAAAATTAGTTTTTCATTTTTGTGTCAGATTTTCATTTTTGTGACAGTTTTTCATTTTTGTGACAAAAATTCAAATTTTCAAATTTAACGGTAACATTTCGCGAAAATTTACGATATTTTGCGGACGAATATAGCAGTTAATTTGAAAAATTCAAATTTTCACCCAAAATCAAAATTCCAACCAAAACTGAAATTCCAACCAAAACAGAAAAATCAATTTTTTTTGTTGTCTTGAATGTCAACAGCAATAATACAGTCATTTAGAGTATCTTTTCTGGTACTGGTGGCACCAGCTTTTTAATATTACCCTTATTACCCATATCAGGCCGTTTCGTGTGTCATTTTCCAGAGTTACATCTTTTGTGTGAAGTCGTCAGTTAGACTGGCGGGAATTGTTTCATTCTTGTTAAATTCTTCTGCGTGGGGAATCGTTGACCCGGGTAGGAGAGGGACGCAGTTGGGAGAAAACCCTCGCGACTTCTGCAAACGGTGCCATCACCAGAATTCGGGGCGTCCTCCTCCTACCTGCCAACTGCTTCCCACGTAAAAGAATTGAACAATACTGAACAATTCCCGCCAGTCCAACTGACGACGTCACACAAAAGATGTACCTCCAGAAAATGACTCACGAAACTGCCTCGGATATGTGCAATAATGGTAATTGTAAAAAGCTAGTGCCACCAGTACCAGAAAAGATATTCTAAATGGCTGTATTAATAACTAATAATATTACTAACCGTAACGAATAAGGCTAACGTACCAAATAGCAATACGGACGTTGAGGAGGAAGTGTCTAATTAATTGTCCAATGCTCCCCCTTAATTAGATTCCCTTACGAGTCAGTGTCCACAATGCAACGCGCAACTAATAACTAGATTACGCAAATTAGCCAAGCGCAAAGTGAGCTACCCTACGTCTCCTGTGGAGTTCGGCAATATAGCTACACTGTTAACAACTAACGCGCAATCAACACAACCGTGCACAATATATATTACTAACAATGCAAGCAGAGGCGCTAGCCTATGTCTCCACAGCTTGTGGAGTTCGGCAATCTAGTCGCCTAATTACTAAAATCTATCCCCTTGCAATCGGGTACCAATCCAAGGTTCTACTCTATCCAGAGTTCTATCCTATCCAGAGTCCTATCCAGAGTCCACGGGTTGAAAGTCCCAACGTTGAAGGAAGTCCCACGGCGCGCGCGCGCGCGCCACCCCGCCGCAGACAGACGAAGCTAGTCGCTCGCCACGGGCCGCACCAGTCGGAGGTAGGGCTCCCTACGCGACGGCTTGGTGTTGACGTCGGCCACATTATCCGCTGACGCCACCTTCTCGTTGACGACTAGACCCGCGTCCACCTTCTGGTTGACGATGGCGCAGCGCAGATCCACGTGCCCGAGCTTCCTAGAAAATATATTTGTATCTGCGAGGTCCAGTGCGCCTTGGTTGTCGCCGTACAGGATGGGGGGCTGCCCCCACCCGTACGGCCCCAGCGCGTCTGCGACCCGTCCCCCAGCGATGCCCTGCACAAAGTTAGATATTTTATCCTAGCCGTGGTATGCCTCCACCATCGCGTAGACTTCCGCCTCGCAGGAGGACGCCTCCGGCGCGGCCGGCACCAGACACTTGCCATCCGCCACCTTCTCCAGCTCGCCGCACCCGGTCGCGGTCGCCACCAGCTCGTCCTGTGTCGCGCTCGCCTTTGCCTCCACTCGCGCTCTCAGGGTCGCATTACTGGGCAGGGCCACGGACACGTTCCGCTTAAGGCAGAATGGTAGCACCGAGCCATCAAAAAAGAAATGAAACCCCGCTAGGCGGGCACGGCGATCTTCGGCTGTACCCTTCCAACTTGAGTCCGCCCAGGACATCAAGCGGGTGCCGTTCGCCTTGGTGAAGCGAATGGATTTAGATCGGGTACCATTAAGGTACCGTACGACCTGTTCGGGTTGCTGATAATTGAACAACTCAGGCTTGGAGGCATCGGTGGCCACTTCCCCTAATGGGCCCAAAACCTCGTGCCGAGTGATGCGTGTCCATAAGAGGACACCTACGATGTGCTGCGGCGAGAACTGCTCTAGCACTGATTGCTTCCCGGCTCGTACCCCCGGCATCAACCACGGCGAATCGGCTGTAGCTAAACCGGTGCACTGGAGCTTCTCAACTGCCTCTTTGATGAAATCTTCCCGGCAGATCTTGATCGTACGGCCTAGTCGACAGTCTTCCTTGTCTTCTATGTTCAGGCCTACCACCCCGGTCGGAGCCTTTTGCTTAAAGACCCTAAAGACCTTCTTACCGGCGGCTAAG
Organism: Paulinella micropora; assembly: GCA_019918135.1. Taxonomy (NCBI): domain Eukaryota; phylum Cercozoa; class Imbricatea; order Euglyphida; family Paulinellidae; genus Paulinella; species Paulinella micropora. The sequence continues at coordinate 17,296 of WBZZ01002372.1, read as the reverse complement.
AACTCTGCTTCCACCTCCTTGCTATTGAACGCTCCCATTATGTCGTCGACGTGTACGAAAGCAAAGTCAGGCTTATCTTTACCGGGTAGCCAACGCCAAAAGAAGCAAGGAAAAGCGACATGAGCCTTAAAGCCTAAACTTTCTAAAAACGGGACTAGCTTGTACCGCCACCATTTGCGGCCCGCGTCCGGTCTGCCAAGAGGGGTTTAAGCATTTCCCACACATACCCCGGCTCTTCTAAACCAAACGGGGGTACGATGTAACTGGGGCGATACCCCTGCTCAGCTGCAGACGCCTCTGTGTATGCGGTGCCAACGTCCCACTTTGACAAGACTAAGCCAAAGAACACTGTTAGGGCGAAAAGCATTAAGATGGTAAGGGCACACGGGGTTGGGAAGTCCCGTTTCCCAAAATGCCATCCCTGTATCATGGAAAACCCCTTGGTCGTCCATCGGCTTTTGAACTTCAGGATCTCTCCCCCTGCCTCTTTGGTGGAATCAACGAACCGCCCTTCACAAATGTCTTTCTTGTCTACTAAGTCGGCTCGGACTCTCCGGAAGCAACCTTTCTCCCAGAGTGTAGACATCTCCTCAGCTCTGGCGTCGTCCCAGTACCCTAGCTCATCAGCTTGCTTCTCACTCACCGGCCTAGTGAACGTGGCGGCATGGGCGGCCTCCGGACCGTCAGCAAGGTACTTGACGATCTCCGAGTCCAACATACGGTCTGGGGAGTCTTCATCTTCAAACTTTACCCAATAGGCTGGTCCGTTCTTCTTCTGCTTCTTAACCCATATGGGTTCACTCACGTCTTGCACCCGACCTCGTCGAACCTTGTCCCGAAAACCCACGCCATAGGTCTCCTTGGCCCAAGCCCAGCCCCACTGAGTGGCTGGGGTCTCCACCCACCTTCCCTTCAACTCCCCTATTGTTTCCGGGTCGGGCTCGGGAGCCTCTTTCTCGGCTTTCACGGCTTCCTGTTCAGAGGTCGCTTCCTCCACTTCGCCGTCGGAATCAGAGCTGTCAAGCTCCCCCTGATCCGGGGTCTTCTTGCCTCCCCAGGGGTTGGTCCCTCCCACCCGGGGCTTTGGGACAAACAGCTGCTCCAGGTCGGCGTCTTCCACTAACGGGTCTCCCTTGAACGGCTCCAAGCTCAGTCCCTTGTTCTCCCAGAGGGGTTGCAACAGGGGCCAGGCCGGCTGGTTGTCGTCAAAGTTCTTGACGTTTCGCCAGGGAAACACCCTTGCTTCGCACAGGATCAAGTGTGCGGAGTACTCCAAACTCAGCCCTAACCAGGCGGCCATGTGCGTCCGGCTCTCGTCGTGTCCTAACCTGCCCTCGATGACCATGTGGCATAGACACCCAAAAGGATGAAGGTAAGCTATCCAATTTACCTTCCTTTCACGGGGCATCAGTTCAAACATCCGGACCTCACCACCGGATCTTTTCGGGGAAAGGTTGTGTGAGAGGATAGCGTGTTGCCACGCGTATCCCAAGAGCTCATAGGGTAGCTGAGCCCTAACCAGGTTATGACGCGCTTTGCGCCAAAAGTCACGTTGGGACACTTCGGCATAGTCGTTCTTGTTGTGTTCATTGAGGGTGTTGATCCTCTTCCTCACTCCCTTGTCCCGGACTAGCTCCTTGAAGTCAGCTGAGATATGCTCACCGTCTACCCGGACTTCACCTTCTTGCCGCTTTGCGTCTCAATGAAGTTTATGCATTCCCGCATGAAGCGCACTTGTGGTGCCGCGGTGCCATCCTTTAGAAGGAGGCCAAACGCATACCCGGTGTTAGCCTCAATTCCCACCATGCCGTACCAAAACCCACCATAGCGGGGTTTGCGTAGGCACCCGGACTTGTCGAACGCCACAGCTTCGAACTTCCCTACCTGTGTCAACTGGTTGCTTGCCGGGTGGTTCACTTTCCCCCTTTGGCGGCCGGGCACTCCTTGCACTCTTTTACCGCTTGCTCATGGGTTTTGTCACCCACTATCTTGATTCCGTACGCTTCACTGATGAGGCATTGCATGCCGCTTCCGGGCCCTCCGAACTTCTGGTGAAGTTGTTCACTAGTCAACTCCGTGACCTTAGCCATCTCCTTTCCAAAGAAAGCTCTAGCCTCAATCTTATCTGCCGCCAGCTCTTGGTTTGTGGACGTCACAAAACGCCACACCTTGTCCTTGTCGTCTAGGTAAAGGACCCCGGCCTTAAGCTCTGGGGAAATGTCCGGTATCCGGGCCTTAGTGATGTATCCCTCTCCCTTCTTGTGGAGGACTACACTGTAACCATCCTTGGCTAACTGAGGACCGGAGACTAAGGTTTCATCTATGTTGGGGCTAACCCACACACTACCTAGATGTAACCTGTTCTTTTTCCCCCTTTCCGTTCACGGTCGTCATGTCTAGTGAGCCCTTCTTAGTCACGGTGGTCTCCCCGTTGACCGTATCTATCCGTTTCATCCCTCGCTGAATGTTGAACAGGCGTTGTTCAGCTCCGGCCGGCACAAAGTGCAACGTAGCTCCCGAATCGAACATGGGGTCTTTTCCGCACTCCGTCCTAGGAGGGCTTGTTCTGCTAGCCGGATCCCCTTAGCCATCCATCCGCGTTCGGTCATGAAACGAACTAGGTCGTCCACCGGGTCAGCTTCTCCCTCGGCTTCCGGCAAACTTGCGTATTCCTTCTCTAGTACGCTCTCACCACCTACCACCCTTTCTCAGACTCTGAACGGCCTAGTACGAGGCTGAAACCCTGCGGCACTATTTGCTGCTGCTCCTGCTACGGCCCAATGTCTCGGCCACCTAGGCTTGTTCATGGGATGCTCAATCCCCTGCGCCCAGTCGTACAGCAGCCTAGTCCACTCTCCCCACCGGTTCCGGAAGTCAGGTTCATCTTTTTCTTCCTCACCGCTCAACGCCGGACGATGCAACCGGCGCATCTCCTCTTGCTGCTCTGCCACGGCTCGGAGTCGACTCTCTCGCTCTCCGGTACCTAGTCGGGTAGGACTATCAGGCTCAGCTAAGGTTGAGGGGGCCGTAGACGGACCGGTACTAGAAGTAGGGGGTAACAGGGAAGTCACCTTTCGGTCTGCAGGGGGTACCGTCTTAGCATGGGACGCAAACCAGGGCATCCCACTCACGGAGGCTCGGACCGTCTCAAGGAAGCCAAACGCACGAGCGCCCACTGACCTACGCCTATTGCTTGGGCTGGTGGAGGGCGTAGTCACCGGATTGTTATCGGTCCCGGCGGTAGAATCCCCCCCACCGGGTTCGACATCAACACTAGGGTCAGACCTATGGGGGACGGCACCCTTACCGGAGCTCTACCCACGTCCCCATCTCTAGCCGGGGACTCTTCACCTTCACGCTCCCCTTCCCCGTCGGATTCCGAGGAAGGATCGGCATCGGGCTGCATCTTCGGGGGCTCATCTTCCACGTCCGCCAGACCATCGGGTTGGTAGTCCTCCGGGCCGGGCCTCACCTTCACCCCATGTACCTTTTCCCTTTTTGCTTTGAGTAAAGATTTCAGGTTTTGGCTCATGATACCACTACCAGCCTCAGCCGGCTCGGCCTTTGAACCAATCTCAACCTTCGGGGCAGGTACCGCGGACGGCCCGCTCGCCCCGCTAGGTCTACCCTTACTCTCTCCACGGGGGTTGGGTGCTACCGGACGGAGGGGAGTACCCTTCACCTCTTGGGCGCGTACCGGCACCGATGCTACGGGCGGAGGCATAACTCCCCCACGAGAGGGGGATACCCACCTCTGAAGTACATATGCTTCGCTTGGGCACCGGCCTGAGGTTCATGTTGGCGGTACACCTTCCGCCATGAGGGTACACCCGACGCCTCCCATGTTACCGGTTGTCGGCTAATCACCCATTCGGTGAACTGTCCGGGTTCACGGGGCTTTGCATAGTGGATGATGGGCAAGAGGGACCGGTTCCACGGGATACCCCGCTTCGCGGCTTCGTGTCTCACTATGGCCTCAACCATTAGGGGATGACTCCCACTTTTGATCTGGGCTTCCAACCCCCGTTCTCCCATCTCGCACATTAAAGCCAGATGATCCCTTCGTGCTATGTCGGCTGCCCACCGGCGCAAGGCATTTTCTCTCTCTTGCTTGGCTCGCTGGTACTGATGCTCAACGCAATAGTCGCTGTCGATGAGGGTGGCTGCCTTAATCCTAAGGCTGTTGAAGGGAGACTCAAGGTCCTTCAACCGGGCTACGCACCGGCGCTTTCCTTCCGCTACGCCATGGCATCGCCCCTCGTTCATCTTATCTATGTCAGCATCATCCTCAAGCAAGATCTCAAGACTGTTCTCGTCCTCCGGTGGCATGATCGGCTCGGGAAGGTTGGCACCCCCGGGTTTAGCCATGATGGCTTTGTCTTTCGACTTGCCGGTTAGGAACTTTACCATCTGAGCTAAGGCCACGCCCGGCTCCTCATCCTCGGAGTCATCACTATCACTCCCCCCTTTTGAGCCTTTTGCTGCCTCACCCTTCTCCTTTCGGCTTTTGTCCGGGCACTTGCTCAACTTGTGCTTGCCCCCGCACAACCGGCACTTCTTGCTGCACTTCCCGGCGATGTGCCCCTTTTCAAAGCAGTTAAAGCACTTTGGCCCCTTGCTCTTCTCATTCTTCTTGCCTTTCTCCCCCTTGGGGTGTCTGCCGGTTTGGTAGCGGTCTTCTTGGCTTTAGTGGGGTCATGCTCAAACCTACATTTGTCGGCCCATCTACACTCCCCCTGTTTGTTCCACAAGAAACACACCCCTCTCACCTTCCCTCCAACATGGAGGTAGCGGCAGGAGGCCCCACGAGTGCATTTGCCTTCCTTGCTGAAGAGCCAGCATTCGTCCTTGGGTTTCCTTTTTCCGGTCTTACGAGCTGCCAAACCTTTCTCTGCGGAACTAGTCACTTTGGCCCGGTCAAACTTCTTGTCTAGCTCCAGGGCACGATCTTGCACGAACCTCCACCAGGAGGCGAAGTCCCACTTGAACTGCTTTCGGTTCAGTTCAGCCATTTCAACCCAGACTTGCCAAGCTTTCTTTACCCTAGAGTCAGATTGCTTTGGGCCCACTAACGCATCCTTCACTATTTGCTGCATTTGGTCATCGGTTGGGGCTTGGCCATAATCAGCCAAGCAGTCTCTCCTAGCGTTCAAGTCTACACACTGACCGACGTACTGTTGCTTACTCGTAAAGAGGAAGTCATTCATTTCCTTCACCTTGTCCTGAACATCAGAGGGGTCGGCTTTCTTGTACCGGGCCAGCAGCCTGTCCCACAGTGCTTTAGGGTTTTGACCAAAGGTCAGCTTCTCCGGATCAGCTAAGTCACGCACCAGGCTCTTCGCTTCACCCCCGAGCATGTCATAGATGATATTGAACACCCTCTCCTTTTGCTTGCTCATCTCAGCAAGTACATGAGCGTCATAGGCCATCACCTGTCGTGTCAGTGCGACAGCACGATCAGCACCCCCTAGTGGGGTTTTGACCTTAGAGGGGTCCGTCTGTCCTCGGGAGGCCCCACTCTTGCTGTCGCCCTCTAAGTCTGAGCCCTTGCCAGTTGACAGCCTAGATTTGTCAGTGCTAGCATACCCACTAGAGTAGAGGTCAGAGGTGTGCCTGTCTTCATTTTCCTCCTCCTCCTCCTTTCCCTCTCAGTCTCAGTGGTTGGTTTATCTTTCGGACTTCCAAAAACCGGTTTGTAACGCTTGACTCGGGTTTCCTTGTCTTCCTCTACCCCTAACGCCTCCTCAAGGTTTGAAGCTTCCGGTTTGGGGTTGGGCATAGGCCACATGTGAGTAGAACCCTTGGCTTTGTCCTCGAAGTATTCCTTTACTACTTCTTCGTCCAAGTCAGCCCAATCATTCCACTCTGCTATCTCTTACCAAGCTAGTATAAAGGGGGGCACCTCTCTACCCTTAAGCTGTATCCCTAATACATTTTCGCGATGTACATATTGTTTGTGGGCGTCAGCACCCTGCAGCACTTCCTTAGGGGCCTTAGCATTACAGCTTTGCACTACCTGCCTATGCAATAGGATCCATGCTTCTTTGCCGGTTAACGTAATCTTATTGTCTGTCTTACTCGTAGTCATTTCTAACCACCGTCAGTCTCGAACAGACACAGTGTCACGCTCCACACACACACACACACTTACACACAGCACACAGCTATGCTCTCTACTTGCCAAATAGAGATATGGTCACGCTATGCTTACTCTGTTCTGATGGCACAGACACAGGCAAGCAGCCACACACACACACCCACACAGAGAGAACACAACAGAGGCCACGAACAGACTCACACACACACTACACAGAAATGTGTTTTGCTTGTCCACACCACCCTTTACTCTCTCTCTCTCTCTCTTCAACCACGTGTGTTACCACTGACTCTAATGCTCAAACTACACTGAGGCTACCTCAGCTACCACCTATGATAGCTTTCCACCTACTAGCAGCTCTATCTGCAAAGTCAGTTCTTCAACCTACCTAGGTTTGTAGTTGTTTTGGTACAACCACCTAAACACTCACCTTTCGCTCCTCCCCTCGTGTCCTACGCACGGTTCTTCAGAGCTCACTCCCTCACCACACCTCTCTCTCACTCCTCACACAGTCACTACAGCAATACAAGGAGTAGATGCATCGATGCAGTACGAATGCGACAAGAACTTAGCAAGGTAAGCTGTTGTGTCCCGTGGGCCAGGGGTGCTCAATCCCCCAGTTACCACAGCAATCAATCACAACTGGCCTACTGCTCAACAGTAACTTTGTAATGTAGGTTGTTGTGTCCCGTGGGCCAGGGGTGCTCAATCCCCCAGTTACCACGGCAAGCAATCACAACAGACCTACTGCTTTGTACTTTGGCTTTGTAACTTGTTGTGTCCCGTGGGCCAGGGGTGCTCAATCCCCCAGTTACCACGGCAATCAATCACAACTGGCCACGTCACCGAGCTGGCAAAAGCACCACACCCTTTAGGAGGCTCACCCTTCCTGCGCCCTGCACGCTTCGGTGTCTTGCTCTCTGTCCTGACCCCCACCTTGCCCTTGCACTGCACACCAGCAAAGCAGAGCGTGGGTAGTGTCTACAGTGATCAGCTGTAGCCACACAATTGAAAATGCGCACTTTCCTGCAATGGGGTCACTTAAGGTGGACCCCTCACCCCTTTAACGAAGGTTCTCCTCTGCGATCCGTTGCACAGGTCACGCTCCAAGGCTCGATAACCCGTTGGGAGAAAACCCTCGCGACTTCTGCAAACGGTGACCGGAACTCGGGGCGTCCCCCTCCTACCGGCCAACTGCTTCCCACGTAAAAGAATTTAACAATACTGAACAATGCCCGCCAGTCCAACTGACGACGTCACACAAAAGATGTACCTCCAGAAAATGACCCACGAAACGGCCTGATATGGGCAATAATGGTAATGGTAAAAAGCTAGTGCCACCAGTACCAGAAAAGGTACTCTAAATGACTGAATTAATAACTAATAATACTACTAACCGTAACGAATAAGGCTAACGTACCAAATAGCAATACGGACGTAGTTGAGGAGGAAGGGTCTAATTAATTGTCCAATGGACGCCCCAAGTGCCGGTTGCCGTTGGGAGAAGTCGCGAGGGTTTTCTTCCCTTGGGTTATCGACTCTGCCTTGCAGCGTGTTCTGTGCAACTGATCGCAGAAGAGAACCTTCGTTCAAGGGGTGTGGGGTCCACCTTAAATGACCCCGTAACAGGAAAGTGCGCATTTTTGATTGTGTGGCTACAGCTGATCACTGAAGACACTACCCACGCCCTGCTCTGCTTGTGTGCAGTGAAAGGGCAAGGTGGGTGGCAAGTGGGACAGGACAGAGAGACAGAGGGTTGCACCGAATCGTACAGGTCGTAGTGCGAGAGGGGGTGGGCCTTCTGTTACCGGCCCATCATAACGACTATATTTTTAGACCTGAACACTTTGAAACGCCACTATTTAAGGAAATTCATCCGGTCTATCGTTGTTAATTCTCTGTTTTACTCCGCCCCTTTTTACACGGAAGGTACAGGGAAGAACAGAGGACGTTCTCATTAAAGGCTATATCGTCACAACTGAAGTCGCTTCCAAAGAACCTGCACCTACGGTTACAGGCTCTTCTACATACGGGGTTTGACAATTTTTTCTCGAAAAATTCGAAAAGGGGAACCTGATTTCAACGCGGAACAAGAATTGCGAAAGTTGGGACATTCTTCTTGGGACGTCTATCTTGGACAGCAAGTCTCAAACTCAGATCCTGGGAAGCAGAAAACACTTTGGACTCTTCGAACACTCAAGGGAAACCAAAATTCTTGGGTGTTTCTCAAGATTTTCACATGAGCTCATCTTTTAGTTCATATAGTTCATTGGATCGTGACACGGACGACGACAGTGTCAGGGCAGCCGAGATGGACGAAAATTTTGCAAGGTCGGTAGAATTTGAAGATATGGCAGCGCAACGCAAGACATTCAAAACTACAGACTCCATTCTGCTGCAAGTTAAGACCTTTGTTGATTTATTCGAGAGGCAATACCGACATGAGAACAAGGAAACTTCCAAGTTTCGTCGAAGGCTTTCTGGTGACAGTGCAATCAAAGCTGCAGAAGTCATCATCCCATCGTTTCAAAAGGATGAGCTTACCGATAAGTCTTGGAAATCTGGCTTCTACAACGTGCTGACCTACGACTTGTTCCTGATAGCAGAGTTGGTCTGGCAGTCGGTGGAGGAATACATCTACGACGAGTGTCAGAAAGCTCCTACAAAAGTGGAAAAGGATAAGTTGTTCGACAAACTGAACAAGGTTACAAGGATGGGGAACCCGTGGACGTTCTTGATAGACGGATACAGAGGGGAGCACAACATTTTACGCGAGAAAATAGACGCGAAGGTAAGGAAGGAGGCAGTGCAACAAATTTTCAACGACCTAAAATGGTCTATGAACGCTCTGCAAGTGAACCTGAAACGAGCTGCATCTGACAGCATACTGCCTCTGGGATTCAATCAAGAGATTCAGATGAAGTTGGAGAACCGAACTTACTTGGAAGCAATCAGGAAGTATTGGTTGAAACGGGGACCCAAAACTGTGGATCAAGTGTGCAAGCATGCACAAAACCAGAGTGGAGCAAGATGGATGGAGTTCAGACACACGATGATGAAAAATCTGGATGAAGCAATAGAGGAGGAATACCCAAAGGATGAGGATTCGCCTACTCCGTCTTCGTCTTCATCGTCGTCTTCGTCTTCGTCTTCGTCTTCGTCTTCGTCTTCATCTTCGTCTTCATCTTCGTCTTCGTCTTCGTCTTCGTCATCCTCTAGTGGTGCTGGATCCAGTGCAACAGAAACAGAAACCGAAAAACTGGCAAAGGAAAAAATGGAAAAAGAAAAAGCCGACAAAGAAAAGGCTGAGAAGGAGAAAGAAGGAAGCAAAGCAGAGAAGGAAGGTGAAGGTGGAAATGAAGGAGACGACACACCACCCAGTCCAACTAACTACTGATGACAAGAAAAAGGAATGGTCAACAGCAGGAATTACCAAGGATGCCAAGATTGGTTCTGGATACACGGGAGTGATTCGAGCGAAAATCCTTTGGTTTTTATGTCTGCGACATTTGGTAGTTGCGCTTGGAAGCCTGTTGCAGTGTATGAAGGATGCACACAAGGATGCTCCAGAGAGGGAGACATTGTACCTGAAGATCAAGATGCAACAAGAGCAGCATCGTTCTGGGAGTGCTCGTTACGGGAAAGGCCTCGTCGAATCTCCAAAGAGAGACAGGGATTCAGATGCTGCAAGCTCGTCGAAGCGACCCAAAACGTCAGTAGAACATGGTGGTGGTGAGGTGAACTTGGAGCGTGACAAAGTCAAAAGGGTGGCGGAAATTCTGCAAAAGAGAGCTCGAGACAAGTTTGTTCTGAGAGAAAAGGACAGGGACGAGCCTACTCATGTTCTGGAAGCTCGAATGTTCCTTGGAAGTTTCATCGAACTCTGTCGAAACTACGACATCACGAGCCTGTCGTCAGTCACTCATCTCCTGAACATTGCAGTCACCTTTCCTCAAGGGACGTCGTTTCAGGATAAGGACAAGTGGAGGAAGAGACATGAGGAACTCAAAAAGATGAGGAACGATGCAAACGTGCCAATTGCTGAGGTTCTGGGACTCATGGTGGGACATGAATTCGGATACTACAAGTTTACCGACAAGCACCAGGAACTTCAGTTCTGCAACAGATATATCGAGAAGGAGTTCCTGAATGGAAACATGAACCTGGCAGGGATTGTACGGATGACGAAGCTGTTGTGTCTCATCAATGCGGAACCTGACATGATCAAGAGTACTCTGAGCACTATCTACATGAATGCGACCCAGACGGGACAAGCTTTGATTGGTTCCATCATTACGATCATGGGAACAAAGACAAAGTCGAAGTCAGCAAGGGATCGTTGGGGAGTGGTAAGAGAAAGTGGTGGCATGGCTAACCCATTGGATTGGAAGCTCGAGTCCAAAGAAGATGTAGAGATCCTGATGGACGTGGCAAAGGCTCTGACTAATGCTTCGAGTTCGTTTGGGAATTTGGGAAGAACGAGTATGGGAGACTTCAGTTCTTCTTCATCTTCTTCGTCAAGCTATGACAGTAACCAGTATGCAAGAGCTGGTGGGGGATTCGAGATGGGATTCTCAGCAGGTGAAGGGCATGCATTCTATTCAAGCTCGCGGGGCTCTGGAGCACCAGGAGGCATGTATGGGTACCCGCCTGCTCCTGGATATGAACGCAGTGGCAGTCCAAACCCTTTTTCTCAGAGTGGAACTCTGAATAGTCTACCTTCGGCTAATAAGCCTGCTGAAGGACGAGGTCATGGAGGAAGTCACGGTGGAGGACACGGGGGAGGTGATAGAGGGAGGCCAGGAGGGAGAGCCAGTCAAATCACCATTCCTATTTACAACCCTCAGAATCCTTTTCCTCATCCGTCTAGGCCACAAGCTCAACGTTATGCGAGGACTGTGAGGCCGGGGGTCAAGCATCCGTGGACGAGATCGGAAGAAGTTGGAACGATATTCTTTGGAAGGAAGCCAACATGCATGATCCAGGCGGGATTCATTGCAGCAGGGAACAACCAAGGCCAGTGTACCAAACCTGGATGTGACAACAGATTTTGGCACGACTACCCTAACCAAGAAGGGTTTGATCGAATAAGGATCACTGAGAAATACCGGGAGGCTGCCAGGCATTTTCTCATTGATCCGAGACAGACCTTGGATCTGTTTCTTCCGAAAGAACGGGATGGACTCAAGTACGCGTGGGATGCTTGGCAACAATATTAATATGTGGAGAAGAAGAGAGAGGCGAAGGCAGCAACGTCCAAATACTTCAAGGATGAAAAAGAGCAACGTGAACGTCGTGTGCGGGAAGAAAAGGAGAAACGCGATAGGGAATATGCGGAAAAGCGTAAACGGGAACGGGAGGATCGAGAACGACGGGACCGTGATCGAGACAGGGACCGCCGCGGTGACCGTGACCGTGATCGCAGGTCTAACTTGGATCATGCTACTAGTCTCAGTCATGATGACTATAGGGATCGAGACATTTCGGGATATTCAAATCCGGCAGCGTTCAGCATCAACCTGCCACAAGCAGGCCTTCAAAGCATGCTGACTGGTAATTTACTAGTCTCAGAATCAGTTCAGCACAAGGATGCTGGTGTGTCAGGAGCCTTGCCCGGATCGGCTAGCCGAGAAAGATCTAGTATTGAGGTCATCTCGGACAAGTCAGGTCCTGGACGACAAGAGTTCCTCAAATATACGCACAAAGATCGGATCAAACAAATCGAGGATTTTCGGAAAGCTCGTGAAGCTCGTGAAGCACATGAACTGCTTGTGTTGCAGGAGGAGGGTCGAGAGATAAAGGCCAAGGCAAGTAAGAAGGCCATAGAGCCTGACTTCGAGTGGAAGAAGGTTGACAAAACCTTAACTGTGGATGCAAGACACGATGGATATTATTATAGGTGTCTGCCGCAGCGACCTGAGGACGCATTCGTTGATACAGACGTTGTAGTAGGACAATTAGATCCGAAACAAGAAAAGGAAACAACGATCTCGAATCCGAATTTGAGGATCGGTGGATCTTTATTAAGGATGACTACGACGGAAAAGCAGTTGAGATTCCCATACATTACTCCCAAGAGGAGATGGTTACCGCAAAAAGACTGAATAAGTCACAAACAAGGGACAACGCTGATTCGAACAAGAAGGCTTGTGAAGCCGAAAGGGCCTCTGGGAAGGCAAAAGTGTGTAGTCATCGGAACTCACATGACCCTGGTTCAGAGGAAGCAAGTCCCGATAAGGGTATTAACAGAAAACAGGAAGCGGAACCGGATCTTGGACATTTAGAGAGAGAGAGAGAGAGAGAGAGAGAGAGAGAGAGTCCATAGAGACTTGTTAAAGTAAAAAATAGGATCAGTAAATGCTGTGGCAAAGCCGTTGTTCGAATCTCATTCGGATCTACTCTTTACTTAGTTGTATTTAGAGGGACCGGCCGAAGAATGTAAAGTAGGGAATGATACCATGGCTTCCATCAATGTAGTAGGCCAGGAGTTCATCCAGCGATATCAGAACAAGAGCTGGTGGGGAAATCAGTGGGATTTCTTTAAAGGTGGAGGACGAGTCAAGGGAGTCGGTGGAGATGCCCCAGTGACGGGTTACGTGTTTCTGAACATCTTGTTGAAAGATATCGATGGAACTTCGCACAGACTCAAGTTTTGGATAGTTCCGAATTTCGATGAACCAATCTTGATCTCTCTAAACGGGCTCAAACAAATGAGAACGCGGATCCATACATACGAAAACCACGTATACTATGGGAACGTGAGGTACGAGATTGAACCAGACCGGAAATATTGGAGCTTCCTTACAAGTTGTAAAGGTAAAGTGGATCACTCATTCTTTATCCGGGCAAAGGTTGAGAATTGGCATCTGTCTATGGATGAGATGGAGGACCGAGTGTTCATGACAGACTTAAGCATGGAGGACTCTGAGGACAATTGGACCCAGATGGAAATCGGGGAGGAAGACTCAGATATGGAACCGGATCGACAAATGATTCTAGAGTCAATCCAGAGAAGGTTGGATTACCTGGAGACCGAGAAACACAAGCTCTTGGATGGTTTCAATGGGAAGGCTGTTCATGTGGATGGCGAGCACGTCAACATTGACAACTACGAAAGTATGGATTCTGACGTAGTATGGAATGTAACCATGAACGCGGCCCAGAAGAAAGCAGAAACAATTCAAGAATTTCTGACAGCTAAGTGGGTTGTAGAGCCTCATCTGCCTCATGTGATCAAAGAGATCAAGAGGGCGTTAAAGAATCAAGTATCGGTCACTAAGATGACTATTGTCGTACCTGTTGGAACAAGGAAAGAAATGTGGTGGAACGATATTGAAAACTACATGATCGATGATCCGATCCCGATTCCTTGTAGAGGCAGAAAGCTCATCATTGCATGTCATTTGGGGACAAAAGAACAAGCATTCGATTGGAGGCAACTGCTTCTCGAAAGAGAGATGTCCGATGTTAGAAAAAGTGCGTTTAGTCAGATATCGGGGATCTATCACAAGACGCATGGCCTACAATTTGCAATGGTCGTGGATCAGATTTGTGGTCTCGCAAAAGACGAGAAAGTTCAAAGGGAGGAATACAACAGTGACATGAGCTTTGACAAATGGGAACAGCGCAAAAGTTCTGACTACAAGGAGGTATTGAAGTCAATCAGCCCGGAAGATAAAGCTAAAGCGCTCAATGAAGCAAAGGAGATCCTGGGGCAAAAGAAAAGTTCATGGAAAGGCTCAGCCAAGTTTGAGGCAAAGCTGAAGGACACACTTGATGAAGGGATCGAGGCTTTTGAACCATTGGAGTCTGGATCAGTCAAGGACTTCGAGGTCAATTTCGAGCGGAAACCAGGGGACTACATGAAAGGGAAGTCGAGAGGGAGACTTAGCTATCATGAAAAAAAGATCGCGAAAGAGATCATTGAGGACTTACATGATCGAGATTTGATAGAGGAGAGACTGTCGGAAATCTCATCTCCTGTAACCATGGCCCCGAAACCAGATGGAACGCTCAGGCTCTGTATCAACTATTTCCGGATCAATAAAATGATAATGGATATCGACACACTGGTACCGGACATCAAACAAGCTATTAACAGCTTCTATGGAGCAAAGATTTATTCAACGCTTGATCTCAAGAACGGATTCTGGCAGATCCCAATATCGGAAAGAAGCCGATGGTTGACGGCTTTTTCAATCGGGATGAAGACGTACGTGTGGAAAGTGCTACCGATGGACTTAAGATCTCACCGGGGGTATTCCAGAAGGCAATGACCACTATGCTTGGTGACAAGTATGAGGACAAGAGTTTTACGGCAAGATATGGCAATACGGAAGTCTATGCTTTTTGTTATATTGATGACGTGATCATATTTCCAAAGACGGAGGATGATCATGTGGAACACGTCAGAGATGTATTAAGGCGAGTCAAAGCCTTTGGACTCAAGTTGAACCCCGAAGAAGTGTGAGTTTGCGCAGGACTCTATTACTTATTTGGGATACCAGATCTCTCAAGGAAAATGCGCGATTTCGAAGAAGAAGGGAAACGCAGTAGCAAGTCGGAGTTACATTCTTTTGTCTCATTGGCTCAGTACTATGGGGAATTTATTCCGAGGTTTGCAGACGAAGTTCAATGTATCCGGGAATTTCTAAAAAATGGAAATGCTGAAGTGTCATGGCCAGCTCCAGTAATAAGGACTATATACTGGCTCAAAGAAGAGCTATCAAGGGACCCGAAGGAGGGAGGCCGGGTACTGATGTTACCGGATTGGAAGAAACCGTTTGTTCTAGACACGGATGCATCGGGCTATGCGATTGGAGGAGTCTTACAACAAATGGATGAGGTATCGGGTGTACTAAGACCCGTCACGTTCATTAGTAGACAACTGTCAAAGGAAGAAAGACAGTATTGTACAAAACACCGGGAAACGCTAGCTATCGTTTGGGCCTTCAGAAGGCTAAGGGGATACTTGTGGGGAGCCAAGAACACGTTGGTGAGAACGGACATCACAACTTGAAATGGCTCATGAGTCAGGATCAGAAGGGGCGATTAGCCAGATGGCAACAGGAACTGGCGGAATACCACTTCACTATCGAGTATCTGAAAGGAAAGGACAATGTCAGGGCAAATACAATGTCCCGTCAAGGCAAGGACAAGATTGAACAGGAAGATATAAAGGAAGACGAGGTCTACTCAATCAGAGTAAGACTGGAGGATCCTGTTCATGATGGCACAGGCTATGCTTGATTCAGATTCACGACACCGGAGTCTGTTTTCGCGATGTCAGGATGCACCCTACTCCTGGAGGAACTGGAGAATGATTGTGACTTTGACAAGAAGAAACCCAGAGGGTTAGTGTGTTACAAGAGGGACAATTGGAAAAGCTCAGTTCATTTTGTATCAGAGGAAGCATACGCCTTTCAAGCGGCCACTGAGCCGTTACCGGATATCTGTTGTAAGGACTGTCTAGACAGTAGAATCTATGAAGTCTACGATGAGATCCTGTGGAAAGAAAGTGAGAAGGCGGACTCACTTTACGACACGCAAGATGTCATGGATTACGAGAAATCCTGGAAGGAGGTTTCAGAAGAGTCAGCTTTTCCGGATCATGGAGGACTAGCGTATCCCTAGAAGGGAAATCATTGGAGGACCGGCTGGAAAACCTAGGAGACCAACATCCCGACAGAGCTGCACTCGTACAGGAGGATAGGCTGGATATCAGAATCGCTTCGGTGGAGGCCTTCAAAAGACTGACAAAGTCAGATGCGGAATATAAGGAGCTCGTGGAACACATGCTCAACCCGTCAGGAAAGACTCTGTCAGAAAAGATCAACGTGGAAGGATGATCTTATCTGGTTTAAGGGCCCAGGAGGAGCATACGAGAAGCAGGAGGACAAATGGACAAGTTGGGTTCCGAAAGATTTGAGACTGCACATTCTGGTGGCAGCTCACCATTGTCCGTTATCGAGCCATCCAGGATTTGAGCGGATGAAATGGGCGGTTATGCGCAAGTTTTGGTGGCATGGAATGACCAAACAGATCAGGAGGTTCTTGGAAGGATGTGTTCATTGTAAAAGAGCGAAAACGGTATATCAACCGAACAAGGGACACCTGATGGAGTTCGATCTGTCGGCGGACATCTTTGACGTTATTCATATTGACCATGTGGGACCCTTACCAGAATCAGTGGATGGATTCAAGTATGTTTTGACGGTTATAGACAGGGCGTCTAACTACGTCATTACTGTTCCAGTCAAAGATGAGACCAAAGAGTCTAAGATCAAGGCGCTCATTGACCATGTATTTTCCAGGATAGGAGTACCCAGGAAAATTACATCGGATCGCCACAAGACATTTATCAACAGGCTCTCTGAGGAACTCTGCAAGTACTATGGGTTCAAATGGAAGTACGTATACGTGACAGCCTACAATCCTAGGGCTAATGGGAAAATTGAAAGAGTGCATAGAACACTCAAGGCCGCGGTCAAGACGTATTGCATAGAAACAGACAGTTTGGCCAGAAGTCATACGATCTTTCACATTTTCGATGAACAACTTGCCATCGTCATCGTTGGGAGGCCCGGAGAAGCTCAGCCCAAATCAGTTAGTTCATGGGAGGGTGTTGAACACGCCAATCGCAAACTTGAGACCGGGAGACAAATGGGAGCCTCATGAACTCATGGGAGTCCGATTGAGAGCTATTGCTGAGGCCAAGGAGTACGTGACAAGAGCCAGAGAACAAGCTAGTAAGAAACAAGACGAACAGCAGGAAAATAAGTTCGAGCATGCGGAGTTTCAGATTGGGGACACAGTTTTACTGTATGTACCTCACATCCCGGTAGGAATCAGGGACAAGGTTTGTTGTAAATGGCAAGGACCATATCAGATCAAGCAACGCACAGGAGCCTATGACCATAAGATGGTACCCCTTGGAAAAGGGAGGGAACAGATCGTTCATGTCGAAGGTTGGTGAAATTTGCACCTTATCTGTTGTATTTTTAGTCGAAAGCAGAAGCTCTTGGCAGGATACAAGATGGACTCAAGAACCCACCAAAGGTGGATGAGAAAGAGGCTGAAGAGAACACCAATGTTCAAATTGGAGATGAGGAGATTGCGGAAGAGCATAAGAGGGAACAAAGCAGACAAGCTGTTCAAAGAGCGGGACTCTTCAAGACAGAGGATTCAGAGATCAAGGTG
>WBZZ01002371.1:0-46405 GCA_019918135.1 Paulinella micropora | reverse complement strand
TCTTCACATCTGTTTTAAGTTCGGCACATATTCGCATTAAATGAAATGGTAGCATCAGTTTGAGCTGTTGTTCCATATTCGTGTATTGATAGTGTATGGGAAAATCTCTTGTAATACTGGTGTTAATTGACCGACCAATGCTTCGCCGAAAGCGGTTTTCATACTATGGTTTCAACATTGCGTCATATCCGACTTTGACATTAATGAAACTCCGTCAGGGTCTGTGCTATCAAGTTTTTGGTGAGACATAGTAGGACTACGACCTCAAAAAATGTTTTGTGTAAGCTTCGTATATTATATGAAAAAAATAAATCTAAATTTTTAAATATTACCTTCACTGGCGGGGTTTAGGTCCAGTAATGGTGCCATTCTTACATTTACTTCATGCTGAGTGACGACAAATGTGTAATGATTGGCAGCAATATTGCAGTGGTTGCGATAAACTCCCATCGTCGCTCGGTGTCTAGGGATAATCCGCTGATTTCATTTTGGTCCTTGCTCCACAGAGGGCGGGTATTGTCAAAACTATCACACCAAACCCAGTTGTATTGATAAACATTGCTATTCATCAAAGAAGAGCCTTCCAACTTCGGTTTAAGATACATATAGTCTTCTAGTTTTCCAGTTTGACAATCAACATTGAATTCTTGAAGTCGTGCTCCGTCTAGTGTGGTATAAAAAGTTTGGACCTTTGAGCCGAGCAGATTGCTATTGTCATAAGCGGTGTTCTTATTTTCGGTTGTGTTGAATACAGAGTGATAAATCTTCTTAATTCGTCGTCCGTGGCCTCTGTCAAATCTAAGGATAACATTTTGAGAAGTTGAAGCCACTCCGACGGTATTTTTATACAAATAAGAATAATCAATGTTGAAGCTCATACCTTCGGGGCTCATAATCTTCTGTTGAATTGATTGAACAACATCTGGGTTAGTTTCAACAGCTAAGAACAGGCTGAGATTAGTAATAGTAACATTTGAATCCGCCACCGCAACAGTGCCACCACCAGTAGAAAGAGCATCATTGTTATAATAAAAGATTTTGGGTGTCTGTTGCCAAACAATCCGCAAAGTCAAAATTTCTGGAAACATAATAGTTTTATCCAGAGCGAAAATAGTATTGTAAAGCATTCCAAGATTAATCTTAACATTAACACTTGGGCTGGCATTGTTAATAGTTCCAGCTGAAAAATACTTAGCCTCATTAAAAGCAACATTAACGAACTTACTCGTGCCAGTCTCATTCGCAATAAGGGTATCATCGTGTCGGCGGGCATTTGTGGTGGGCTGTGCCATCCAAGCCTTTAATGCGGCCTGAACCTGAGCCTTAGCAACATCAATTCCAGCATCAATGTTTCCCGCAGCATTTCCTGCTACTGCCGAAGCGGCCAATGCTGTTTGTAATGCGGCCAACCTTGTAGCATCACTGGCGGGTTGAAATGTAGTTGTAGCATTACACTTTTGAAGCATACAACCTGCTCCACTTCCATTATCGTGGTTTTCCAAAGCGAGTAAATCATCAATGGAGGTTTCGGGTTTCCAAATCATCTTGGTGATATTGCCGACTTCGTTAATGTCGCAAAGATAAACACCACCTCTGGTAATCAATTGTATCTGCCTAATCGGGGCCAGGCAATCCATAAAGCATTTATTGTAGTTTCCAGCCTTCGCATCTGGGGCATAATTAAAACTCAAAACAGAGCGAGCCAAGTTGAACGGACGGCTGATAAGGTCAAAGTTGCTTTCCTGTCCTCCTGCGGTAGAAACAGTGATATTAATAGAACCCTCACGAGGGGTAAGCTTATTCAAGCGATAAGAAGCACTGATGTAGTCAGTCCTGCTAAAATCTAGTTCGCCTCCATGTTGTGTAGGCATTTTTGTAAGTGCTTTTTTTCAAAAACCACTTACGAACTCAAAAACGATTTGTAAAAGGTTCCTATATTAATCCCCCAAAAAAATAAATAATTCTAAAATTAAAATTAATTACCTTGATTTTAACAAATTGAAAAATGATGTAAATAAATTAAAATAATTCGTTTCCCTGTAAATCAACAATGTCATTACAATGCCCAAACCGTTGAGATTAACTGGTTGGTCGTTTTCGTCAGTCAAGTAAAACCGATACAAATTGCTTGAACTAGTAGATAGCCGTTTGCCATATTCACTGCCTGAGCCGTCGTAGATAACAGAGCCGAACGGGATTTCATTCGCTGTGTATATTTCTTGGAGCACGTGATTATCGCCTTCGCCTACGAGGTCTGACTGTAAATATAATGTTTTTTCGCCAGTCAAGATTATGACATTTGGGGACCTAATGGTATTATTAGCAAAGAAATATGTTGAGTCGCGGTCAAAACCCATTACTTCGTGAATGCGAGTTTCGCCGTCAAATATAAACCGCGGTTGAATGCCTCCGTTATTCGCTACGGTAAATAATAGCTTGCCGTCTTCTGGGTCGGTGTTTGTGTTGTTGCTTGTTATTGTATATGTGTAGTCATTGGGACTGTCTGCGGTTAGCACCTCGGCCAGTTTATTTTTTAAGTTGTTCATTGTGTAGTTGCCCTCTGGTATCGTAATCAGAGCCTCAAATCCGTCTTCAATTAGAGTAAAAGTATTGTATGGCGAAGAAACAGAATAATACGATTTAGGCACATAGATATGAAGAATTTTACAATGTGTTGGGTTGTCTAGCGATTTCATATCAATGGAGTGTGTGAAATCACTGTCCGTGCCGTTTATCCTATTTTTGCTATTGACATAGTAAATATTGCTACTTCGCCCGCCTCTATACTCCATTGTATATATTAGCAGATAAATATTTTTTATATATATGTATCAAAACCATACCCATTCTGGACTTTCAACTCATCGGCTTCTTTTTCTTTTAAGTCCGTCCAACCGCTGGCAAATTTAAACCGATTACCTTTTGCCCGTTCAAGTAAAAACCTAATACTATGCCATCCGCAGGTATCTGTCGTGTCGCTTTGGTTTTTGACTTGATTAACCTTCATAAGCAGGTATGTGTTCGGCTTGCTCTTTTCAATAAGCTGTTTCATTTGGTGTAGAAATAGCTCGGTCGGTTTAT
This sequence comes from Paulinella micropora, assembly GCA_019918135.1. Classification (NCBI taxonomy): domain Eukaryota; phylum Cercozoa; class Imbricatea; order Euglyphida; family Paulinellidae; genus Paulinella; species Paulinella micropora. The sequence goes on along the minus strand of WBZZ01002371.1, from coordinate 43,324 downwards.
ACAGTGCGAGAGGGTCGTAGATTTCAATAGTGTCATCTTTAATGGTATCAATCCAAACAGCAATCCAATGTGAGCCTGGTTGGCTAGACTTATCCAAGTTCATTATAAAACCATACTTCTTTCTTTTTTCTGGTTTCAGTTTGTTTATTTCATCGCTGGCTACCGTGCCGATATACCATTCGTGCTTTTTCATAATGTTGTCTATTTCATCCGTCATTAATCCTCTACCTTCACCCGATAAGTTCGCTGGTAGTTTTTGTTGCTCTTCTGTTGGAGGTGTTTGCTCTTCTGTTGGTGCTGGTTGTTGCTCTTCTGTTGGCTGTGGTTGTTGTGCTGGTTGTTGCTCTTCTGTTGGCTGTGGTTGTTGCGGTGGATGCTCTTCTGTTGGCTGTTCTTCGGTTGGTTGAATACCGAGAGTATTTGAAACTTGATTTTTAATGTTTGGGTCGCTTCTCATTTCAGATACTAAGTTATTTACATAATCCTTCTTCTTCATTTTTTTCCTGTATTTACCCTTCTTCAAATATTTCTTAATTTTTGCTATCGTTAAAAGTTTGTGTATTAATTCCTCCATCGTTTTTGCCCCAGCACCAGCTTGGTTTATTCCCAAATAATCAGCGAGTTTCTTTCTCATTTCATTCTGGTCTATTCCTAAATCAATACCTTCATCTACTATAACTTGTGCCATACCCGCAGTCGTGTGTTTTCCTTTAACTTTTTTTGGTGGTGGTTTGCCCCGAGCTTTCATTTCTTTTTCCAAAGCAGGGCCCAAAGTTTTGGGTATATCCAATTTCGGATACTTGTAATCATTTCTTAAACCTGCGGATATGTATGATATTTTGTCTTTAATTTCAAAGTGTTTCGCTTTGGCCTCCGCTTGCTTTTTTTCTTGTTCTAATTCTTTTTTGTATTGCTCAGCCAGTTCTTTCTGCTCATCTGCTGATTGGGCATCGGCTATTGCTTTCTCTATTCCTGTGCCAAGTTTGATAAATTCTGTTTTGCTCAAACCTTTAATAAATTTAGTTGTAAAGCCCGCTTTCTTCATTAATTCAATGTATTTTTCTTTTAATTCCTTTTCAGCCTTTTTCTCTTCTTTTGTTTTCAATGGCATCTGTTTTTCTTCTGGTGCTTGTGGTGCTTGGGGTGGTGCTTGTGGTGGTGCTTGTGGTGGTCCTAGTTGTGGTGCTTGTGGTGGTGCTTGTGGTGGTGCTTGTATGTATTGAGGTTGGAAAGGCGGTAATAACATCAAATTGTTTTTTCTATCTTGTTCAAATTTTACATCCTCTATAAGTTTTTGCTCTCTGTTCGCCTCCCTTATGAGGTCTTCTTGTCTTTCTTTAATGTCGGCATTCTCCTTCCTCTCCATTCTTTTCTTCTCATCTTCCGCCTGTTCTCTTAACTTCTTTTCCTTTTGCTCCTGCTCGTGTATTAGTTCATATTTTTTCAGCAGGTTGTTTTGTATCTGGTTGCGGTTCTCGTGTTCAAGGCGATTGAATTCGGACTTAACAATTCGCTCCTTCGTCTTTCGTGTTTTCTTCGTTTTATTGTCCCCTTTCATATATTTCAGAAACAGTTTAACGATTTGAAGTGTTGAAAGGTCATTCGTTTTCTCGCCAAAGTTGAGATATGCTCGTTTGCCTTTCACTTTAATATATGGTCTGCCATCTTTGGTTCTGTATATCCTCGGCGGTCTTTGTTTCTTCGGCTTACTTCGCATTACTATTATATTATTAGTAAAAAAAAATAATAGAAGGTTTAGTTTTTTATTTGAGTGGTTTGTCCTTACCGAAATTTGACTGCTCCACCTCGTTGCTTGCCGTATCCTTGCTTCGCCGCAGCCCTCGCTACACGGTCCGCATAAGGCACTCCGACATCACTGAGAAAGGTAGCACCCCTTGAAATCAATTGGTTCTTCTTGATAAACCTATTAGCATCCACTATCGCTTGTCCTACTTTTTTCCAATTAACACGGCCTCCTGTTTGTTTCTTTTTTGATTTTCTTTTCCCTCCCGCTTGTGGCATACTGGGATTGTAGCTGATATTGTATCCTGATGGTTGTGAAATAATCACTGGTGATGTTGGCATCTATATATAGTTCTGAAAAAAATAAATATTAAAATTACAAAAATCGCTTATTGAAATTTTGCCTCAGTTCGTCCGATACCGCATCCACATATAAAAAGTTAAACCGTTCCTTGGTCGCTTCGTGATATTTTTCAATAAAGTATTCAAGGTCGTAGCCGAGGTCTAAATGTTTATATACAAGTTCTATTTTATCCTGAGACTGACCTGGAAAAATAAGAAGGTAGTCCAGCTGTTTGATAGCCTCAGGTTTCATATCGTTAAGATACTGCGAGCTCATAATCACCTTTGATTTTAGATGTCTGTTGACCTTTAACAGGTCGCTCACTGATTTATCTCTGAGCCCGCTACCCAAATCATCCAACACGAAAACAACTTCTGGTGTAATGTATTTGCTCGGCCTCGGTGGTTTTTCGCCTCCCTCCTGCTTCTTCTTCTCTTCCTCTTTACCAAAATAAAGAAACTTCGGCTTCGGTTCTTCTTTCTCGTCTTGAACAATCTCGCCTTCTTCTTGCTCAGCCGTGTGGTTGTTGAGCTTGTCCAATTCGTAATCAATCACACTATACCCATCCGTTTTCAAATATGTGTATATCGCCATCGGGTTTCCCTTCTTCTTGAAGTGCTTAACCATTTCTTTATAAATGTGGTCCTTGTGTATTGTGCTGGCAATAATAACAATACGGGTCTTTTTGTCAGTTGTTCGTTTTAGGATTTCAAACAGTGCCGTTGTCTTGCCACTCTTCTTGCGAGCGAGAAGAAAAATATTGGCATACGGTTCATCAAACAACTTATATCCTTTTGCCAACTTGTCGCCATCTCCGTTTTGCTTGACTGGTTTAACCTTTACATTATTTATTTTCTCCATCGGTTATATAAATATCAAGCCAAAAATTCTAAACAAATAACAATTCTTCCAGCTAGCAGGTCAGTCTCAATGCTACCATTGTCCGTTTTAAGCACTCTAAAACTGTATTGCCCGTCGGTCCAATTAATAATCCCCAAGTTGTAGCTAAGATTGGAAATGTTTGCGGTGTTGCTATCGGCGAATGTGCCAATAATTCCGATGCGGTCCATATGAAGGATTTTCGTTTTCGTTTCAGTCATATCATTCATATAGTGTATATACTTAACATTCATTCTAGTTGGGGTAAAGTTCAATTTAATGGTTTTGTCAAATGTTTTGCTACCTCCCGCAAAATCATTACTTAGAAAAATAATCTTTTGAAATTTATAGTCCGCCATTGTGATGCCCTCTATATTTACATTTATAAACTTTTTATTAATTAATATTTCCGCTCGGACAGCTTGTGATTTCTATTCACGGGTCAGCGATAAAAAAAATGAAAGCTGTGTGTGGTGTATTCAAAAGGGAATAGAAACCAAATTTAAATGTGTGTATAAGCCGATGAGCGATTGGTGTGTCGGATGGGATGAGGCTTTACCTTTGATGTGTGCTGGTGATGCTTCTTGGTATAAAACTCAGCTATATGAGTGTTCATTTCTTTGAGCTAGATGGGCTAGGAAGGCAGATACCGATAAGTAAGGTCAAAATACCTACATAAGTGTTGGCTGTCTCACAAGGCAAGTTCTTTTCAGATAACCTCACGATACAAAGGGTGATGATGGCGATAATGATACCCATTTGAAATAAGTATTTAATAAGTCGGCTGTCAGTTGGTCTGTTCTTTATACAACAACAATTCCAGTTGTCTTCCAATTCGTGCTCTACTTTTTTTTCTTCATTCTTCAACGAGATATCCAAAACACGATTTTTCAACTCTGGTGTTAGTTCGCCGTCTATTTCAATGACTGGCGGTGGTGGATGTAATCTAGGCGGCATTAGAAGGGAAAATGACTGCTCGTATTTCTGCTAGTTGGTTCGCTTGGTCTTGTAATATATTAAGTAAAGTTTTATTTTCTTTTTCTAAATTAACTACCTTCTCTGATAATTGTTGAACGGCCTTAATTAATGGTGCGATAAATTCGCCGTAAGCAATACTGTAATCATAGTCCCCAGTTTCAACCAATTTCGTGTTATACATATCTAACTTCTCTCCTTTCATTTCACATTCTGCTTTCTGTTTTGGACATTCACACATAATAGCATCTTTTAAAAGTCCAGCAAAATCGTTAATTTTTACTTCTTCTAAGACTTCCTCTAATTCCTGTGCTATTAAACCCGCCCTTCGTTTCTTGTTGTCATCAATCATACGATAGCAGACTGGATTTAATTTGTTGATAAAATCTAAACCTAAACATTCTTTTATGTCTTCTTTTTTTCGCCTGTCCGACGGAGCAGTCACGGAACCTTTAACCCATAAATTTCCGCTACTTCCATTCAAAGTCATCAAAAGAACTTCGCCGCTATTCTCCCACACAGCACCTTCATTCGTAGAATTATTTACTCTAAATCTCATAACAAATCCGGTAATACCATATCCGGCTACCGCTGTTCCGTTTGAAAAACTTCTGTTAGCCCCCGGCTGCCCCATATAAATTCCCCAGTTTGTGTCACCAATTCCATACATACAAATTCCATTATTCGGCCCCCCATTTGCTCCATTTTGAATTGATATTTTTGCCCCTCCGTATACGGTTAAAAAACTATTTGACGGTAATGTTACTCCCGCATTTGCTGTTATTAATCCGCTCGCCGTTAATGTCGTTGTTGATACCCCCGCATTTGCCGTTATCAATCCTTTTGTCCATAAAGTTCCATTCGCCCCATTCAACGACATTAGCAATTGCTCTGCTGAATTCTCCCACACAAAACCCATTGTAGAATCATTAGCAACCCTAAACCGAAAACTATACGAACTAAAATCATTTCCAGAAACAGCCAAACCATTTGCCAAACTTCTAGTATTTAGAGCCCCACCAGATGCCGCATAAATCCCCCAACTCGTATTAGTCGTATCCCATAGAAATATTCCTTTTGCGTTTGTTCCGTCTGTTATTCCCTGAATTCCTATTTTTGCCCCACTTGTATTTGTTGCCGAGGTCAATGTTCCTGTGTATGTTATCCCCGCATTTGCTGTTAGTAGGCCTGCTGTGCTGACATTCATAGCCTCAGACCAAGTTATATTGCTTCCTGCTGTTATTCCTGATTTATAGTTAAAAGCAAGTTTGTTTGAGTTTTTGTATATTTGAAAGTTTGAGCCAGAATTACTTGATTTCCAGTTTGAGCCGTCATAATAAGCATCAAAACTTATGCCTATATTGTCGTGTGCCCAATTCATTAATTGGAATGTTGGATAAGCATCCGCCGTTGTTATCGCCTGTAAGTGTGCTCCTCCGATATTTGAAGCCGTTCCATATAATTCTAATCCTCCTGTCGCACCAGTGCCCTTTGTTGTATTACCTATGATTATTGGCTTGCCAGATGCAGTCGTTATCTTGTCGCTTGCCGTTATTGTTGTTGTTGATATACCCGCAGTTGAAGTAATTGTTGTTCCAGTTATTGTTCCGCCATTTGTTATGTTGTTTGAGTTCATATCTAAGGCACCATAAAACCGCATACCGCCAGCATTGTTAAAACGGACAATGTCAGACGAAGCACTTTTATTATCCAAAAGTTTTGAAATATAAAGTCCCGCCCCTTTTACATCAAATGCTACATTCGTAAATAGGTAGCCTCTCTGGTCTGCGGTTCCGCTTGAAGCCGTATTTAAAGTATATAAGAAATATTGGTAATCTCCTGATGTCTGACTGAAAAAGATATCTCCTCCGTTTTGGTTTAATATCCTCGCCCCATTATATGTTATATTTCCACCATTAATGATATCCACATTATTAAAATCGGCTTGGCTTAATAAGGTCAGTGCTCTTACATCATTTCTACTTCCATTAAATATCTTAATTCCTGTTATTGTTTGGTCGCCTGTTAGTTTTACATTTTGTCCGTCCAATGTATCTACATACGTTTTATTCGCCCCGTCCGTTGATAATGTTGGAGTTCCAAGGTTGGCTATTTTGCTACTATTACAATCTAACCCCGAAGCATTTACCCAACCGACTATCGTCCCGTCAATAATAAAACTTATTTTTTTCGCAGAAATTTCAAAGTTGTAATATGTTGCAGTTTTCATATCCAAACTAGCAATTGACCCGATATTATTGGTAGAATTGAAAACGATAAATGTGCCCTTTGTTGTAGCATTTATTGAATTTCCAGTTATTTCCACACCACTGCTATATGTCTTAATTCCTGCTATGGTTTGGTTTCCTGTTAGTTTCACATTTTGGCCGTCTAATGTATCCACATACGTTTTATTCGCCCCGTCGGTTGATAATGTCGGTGTGGCCAAATTTGTTATTTTTCTGTTGTTTAAAGATAGTGTCGTGCCTGTTGCTGTCGCGATTACATTATCCCCCGCATATAACTCAACATACGACCCTGTTATTTGTATTGGATAATAGGCCGCGGTTGCTATTTTTTGTGCCACAATCTCTCCTATATTTGTCGCCGTATCAAAGGCAATACCGATACCATCAAAAGCGGCTGGACCAGTAGCACCCCGCACTTCTATTGTTGAAGTAAATTTTTTATTCCCTGCTATGGTCTGGTCTCCTGTTAGTTTGACAACCGAAGTATCAAGGGCAGAAACATCAACACCATCAACAAGATTTACATTTGTTATTGAAAATCCTCCCATATTTAAACTGCCCGTCATAGCCGTCGTGCCGTCCTTGGCCAGTTTCGTATCGGTATATGCTTTTGTTGAAGCATCGCCATCATAGAATGGTGCGGGCAGTCCGCTGATTGCTGTTGAGCTGTTAAAATTTAAAACATTATTTGTTAATGTCATTCCACCACCTGTTGTTGGAGCAAAAAGTATGGACGAGCCGACAATAGTTAATGGATAGCCCGTCGCCCCACCCGCATCCGACGAATAAATAGAACCCATATTATTGTTGTAATTGAAGAATAATTTGCCAGTGTTTAATGGATTTGAGTCTTTTACGGCCACATAAGTAGTAAATGTTTTGTTTCCTGTTATGGTTTGGTCGCCTGTTAGTTTAACGACAGAACTATCAAGAGCCGAAACATCAATACCATCAACAGTGCCCACATTTACTACATTAAAACCTCCCATATTTAAATTTCCAAACATCATAGTGAGGCCATCCAATCTAAGAAAAGGAGAAGCAACATTTCGCCATTGCCCCGTGCTGTAAATGAGCAGTTGGTTATCAGCGGGGGTGCCTGTTATGATTACATCACTTAAAGCATCTATTGATTTAGTTGCTATCCTTGTGTCAAAGTCCGTATTAGCCCTTGCTGTGGTGTAGTATAAGTTAGTTCCTTCGGTTAAGTTAGTGGTTGATTTAGTAGTTAGTCGCGCATCAAACCTACCATCAGTATAGTATAGATTAGTGCCTTCTTTTAAGTCGGTCGTTGATTTTAAAGCCAACCTCGCATCAAATCGGCTATTAGTAAAATAAAGATTTACGGGGTCAGCATCTTCTGGCACCCTATCTGTGTATAAGCCGATAATATTAGTGTTTGTTAGATCTAAGTTAAGTATATTTAGACTATCAACCGCAATTTCAGATAAGCCTAAGAGCGATTTATATTGACTGCCCATTGAACCGTGCTTCACCAAAACCTGTGGAGGTGCGGAGGCGGAGTCTCTGCTATATATTATCTTAATTAAAATATTATATTTAGGAAAATATAGCAACCCATAGCAAGCAGTTATGCCGGGTAAATCTTCGGTAGAAAATCTTAAAATCGCGAATGCGAGGCGAAAGGAAAAGGCTAAGCAAAGAAAGATTGAGAGGGCCAGGGAATTACTAGCGGAGGAAGAGGCGAAAAATGTGAAAGAAATGACCAATGATGAAAAGATGGAACATACGGCCAAGAAACAGTTGGCTAAGGATATGATAGATGGGCGGGACGGTGAGATAAGTGAAGAAAGTAGCTCGGATGAAGAGGTTGAACAAGATTTTGTAGATATCGTCGCACAACGGGTTGCGGGTATAAAATTGAAGACTAAGCAGAAGAAGGCGAAGAAAGTGGTAAAAAAGAAAGTGGAAGAGGAGAGTGAGAGCGAGAGCGAAAGTGAAGAAGAGGAACAGCCTAAGAAAGGTAAAGGTTTGAAGACTGGCCGTGTTAATGTCAATGTTTATGCGGGACAACCAGAGAAGTCAAAAAAAGAAAGTAATGATGTTTCAAAAATGTTTCTTAAATTTTGAAACTTTTTAAAAATCTTTCAATATAAGGAACACCAAAAAAGTCGGGTCAATGGACGACCATATACAAGAACTGAAAGAGCAACAGGCATTAGAACTACATTATCAGAAAAAACAAAGTAAGAAATGGAATACGATATGGGCTGATAAACCGTTGAAACAAGTGTTCGTAGATTTGGCGGATATGTCTAAGTTAAAAGATAAACCAGGTAATAAAAAATATGCCTTTATGTTGGTTTGGATTGACACTAATAGTAGATTTTTAGAAGTTAGACCGCTAAAAAATAAAACTGCGAATGAAGTATATACTGGTTTAAAATCTATTCCATATATTCCAGAAATCATTACAACAGATAGCGGTGGAGAATACAAAGGAGCAGTTAATAAATATTTTGATGAACATAATATTGAACACAGAACAGTTGAAGTAGGAGACCACAAAGCACTCGCAATAGTTGACCGTATTATCAGAACTATTAGAAGGTGGTTTGATATACTATTTGAAACAAATGGAAACTTTGACTGGGTCTCATACATTGACGATATGGTCAAAGCTTACAATAATCGTTTTCATCCAACAATCAAAGCAAGACCAATTGATGTATTAAATGGAAAAGCTACTAATAAACAAAAAATTGAAAGAGATGAAAGTATTAATGAATTTGAACCGGGTGATAAGGTAAGAAGGGAAGTTCAACGAAATCTATTTTCAAAAGGCGGACGAACTTGGTCAAAGCAGATATATACGGTTTTGGGTAGAAATGGATTTAAAATTGTGCTATCTAACAAAGAACTAGTCAGCCCCCGTGAGTTATTAAAGACTAAGTTTGAAAAGCCGGTTGATGACGAAAAACAAATTAACGAACAAGTCCAAGAGATAACGAAGGAGAAGAAGATAAAGCAATTATTAAAAAAAGAAGACATACAGCCGGAGAATGTCAGAACTAGCAAACGAGAAAGAAAGAAAGTTGAAAAGTTGGATTTATAAGCTTAAAATTTACGGGGGGATGCCATCTTCCAGTTGCCTGAAATTGGAAGAATGTAGTTGATTTTTTTCATTTCACTCCTATACTTTTTGTGAATTGAGGTGAGAGAAGGAAAGATGCTGACATTTTCGTCCTCACCCTCTCCCGCACTCACTATGAAAAATTGCTGGCTTACAGGGTTCAGTATTCCACTATCAATCTCGGCACAACAATAAACGTGCCCTGGCGCACTCTTCATTTCATTTTTCTTTTTAGCCATCTTCACTTTCTTATCCGCCATAATGAACCCGAGTGAGAGTTGGACAACCAAATACTTTGTATCGTCTGGTATATTTTCATACTTTACCCAGGGTCCTGGGATGGCTGGGGCTTGGTCGGCTGGGGCTGGCTGGCCAGGGGCGGGCTCGGCTGGGGCTGGCTGGCCAGGGGCGGGCTCGGCTGGGGCTGGCTCGGCTGGGTCGGCTGGGTCGGCTGGGGCTGGCTCGGCTGGCTCGGCTGGCTCGGCTGGGGCTGGCTGGCCAGGGGCGGGCTCGGCTGGGTCAAACTGGACACCTTCCAAAGCAGAAGCTAAATCATCCATTCTACACAAACAACATAAGAATAAATTTCTTTGTAAGTTGGGTGTTTTGGTTTTTTTTTGAATAAATATACACACACTACTTATATAGCCCTATGTGATAAGGGGCTTAGTGGTTTAGACCACTGTTCTCACTCTCTCTCATACATTTATACATATTAGCATTTTCATTTAACTTATGTAAGTCATAATCTGAATAACGAATAAAGGATTTATTAAAAGTCAATCCTTCTTCATCTATTCCTTTTCTTATTTTATTTATCACTACTTCATCATACTCATATCTGTTATCTTTTTTCCAAATCTTAAACATTTTCAATTCTTTCTCCTTTCTGATTAATTTACTTTTTCTCTCCAAATCAAATCTCCTATCTTCTTCTACATCAATTCCTTCATCAACTATTTTTTTCAATACTTTATTAGCACCTTCCAACTTTACTCGCTCTTGATTTCTTTTTGTTATTAGTAGTTCTATTTCTTTATTGATTTTATTTATTTTTTCTTCTGCTGTAAAGATAATCTTTCTTATTTTATCTTTACCTTGCTTAGAAGTTTCAAACATAAAAACATAATCATCAATGGTTCTATTTTCTTTACTAATCAAACTCTCGCTCATTTTGACTTACCTTGGTGTTTCCGACTTCTTGCCTTTTTTGGTTTCTGAACTCTGGCGAGTGCCGACGATTTTTGTCGCAGGAAAAAAGGTTTAGGTGGTCGGTTTCTTTTTTTTTATTTCCATTTTTTCATTAGTTATTCCATATAATTCATACTTGGACCGATTGGATTATGTTCTAGATGTTCTATTTCTAATTTTCCTGGTGAGTGGTTTGAAATGCCTTTCTCGTTTTGGTGGGCCGATATGGCTACCTCTGTTCTTGGTTCTGTCGTCATTTGTTTTCTTTTTCAGACTGTTATTTTTGGTAGGTGATATTGTGTTTTTTGTGTGTGGTGTGTGGTTTTTGTTCCATTCCATATTTCCTTGTTTCTACCATATCTTCTTCTTGGTGATTAATTTTTGGGGATAATGTTGTTATCTCTTTATACGACTGACTTTGTCAATAATGGCAAACTATGGCAAAATTCAGGACGATAAAAGGGGGGGGGTGATGTGGGGACCACAGAAACCCCCCCCCTTTCCTCCCCGTTTTTTAATACAAAAATACTTCTTGTATTGATAAGCCACTATAAGACACTATTTGGAGACATTGATTAATAGGATAATCTATCTCGCGAGCGAGATAGATTTGTGGCTTAAATCTGCTTTTTTTGAAATCAATAGGAGAGCGAATTTAGCAGTTATCTCTCTTGCTACCCTTGATGTCTCCAAATGCTGTCTTATAGTGGCACCTATATTACTCGCGTACCCTGAATGGTGCCACCTGATGCATCGATTACATTTGATTCTTTTATGCATAAAAGCTCATGGTGTGAAAATGTTGAAATTGTATTTCGATAGACAGGTGCATGGATGGATGTTACAGAAAATTCTTTCCTGACTAGAAATTTCACAAAAACCTGGTAGAGGCAGTTGGAAATAGCAGTACAATTGCACAACCAAGTTGGAGATAGCTTCTGTATGCAGCCATTGATTTTCTGTGGTTTTATTTTTTGAACACTACCACAAATTCCAGGCGAAAGGGTACACATTTCCTAATTTGCATATATCAAACCCAATTTTCGGGGTGTTACCCCGAAACCTGAATTTGTGGTAGTGCTTACTCTGCCGGGACACCCCATTGCACTAAGCGGTATTTTGCTACGTAGTTGACAAGCAGCAGCCAAAATCCACTCAATACCTGTTAATCTCAATGATTGGAGGTATGGGTTAGAACATTTTGCAATGGTATGAAGGTAAAAAAAGTAAATGTAAAAGTTTCTGTATTTGCAAGAAACTAACATTTGAGCAAGCAATGGAACTAGCAAACAAATACCATAATGAGATAATTATTCCAAAATATAAACAATATAAAAGAAAAACCAAAGAAAATATCATAATCAATTACAAACAACACAGACGAACGGTAATGTTTGTGAATATATGGAAAGTAATTGTCATTGTGGTAGCGGATATAAACAACGTCTTGATACTAGTTCATACAATGCTTCATATATCTCATACAGAATGAAGTAAAAATAAACACCCAGCGATATAATTTTTTTAATGTTGTCAAAAAAATTTAATTTCATTTAAGGATAAGGAAACATAATATTAAAAGGGCACATAAGGACACATAATTATTTAATTTTCAAACTTTTACATTTCTTAGTATATAGTTATGGACACACACGACTACAAAGATGTTGTCTATCGGCTAGACAAACTAAGGGAATATAAGATTAATTATGAAATTAAACATGTTAGGGGTCATGATATGCTATTTATTCAACCAAGTAAAAGATATATACGGATTGATACGCCAACAGCCCAAAATTACTTAAACAGAGTAAGAGGTGTTTCGTATTTCCAGCAACAAAATATTCCTGTTGCTCCTCCATTGCATTTTGAAATTTCTCAAAGTATCAGACAGGCGAATGTCAAAGACTTGATGCGATATGGTAATTACAATATATTGCGGGACAATAGCGAAGAACACAAACTCTGAATTAATGAGCCAGTATAAAGTTAGGATTACTGGAAACCTTCATTCATTTACTATTAGAGATATAATAAATTTTATTGGAATCATGATAAAAGATTTTATTCAAAGACATCCTCCTAATAGTAAATTCAGTTTAAGTATTGAATTTATAAATGGCCATTATGGAGCAGTATCAACAGGTATGAAACATATTAACGAAATCTCTGTTGAAGATGTATTAGAAAGATTATCTAATATATTTCAAAGTAATGAAAGCCTTTATACTGATGGAAAAGGAGCAAATATGGATAATTTAAAGTTTGTATTAAAATCTATAAAGATGCCTACAGGCGGAACAAGGCTACAAGTTATTAAACAAATAAGATATCTATAAGAAAAGAGGTGTTATCCAAATCAACAACACCGATAACATATGCCTAGCAAGGGCTATTGTTGTAGTAAAAGCAAAAAAAGAAAAACACGATAAATATTCACAGATTATGAAGGGAAGAAAGATACAAGAAGAATTAGCAAGAGAACTACATACAAAAACAAATGTTATTGAATATGTCTGTGGTATTCCAGAGATTAATATATTTGCTAATTACATGAACTATAATTTGGTTATTGTTGAATTTCCTGATAAGATTGTTTATAAAACAGAATTAAGCAATAGTGCTGGAGAACGTCTTACTAACCTTTATATTCTAAAAACAGAAGGACATTACGATGTTATAACTAATATGAAATCTATGCTAAGTAAAAAGAACTTCTGTGAATTATGCCTAAGAGGATATATGAATACACACTCGTGCGAATTTGTATGTAATATATGCGGAGTATCAGGCTGTCAAGGTATAAAAGATAAATCTCAGTGGATTGAATGTAAAGAATGTTGTAGAAACTTTCCTAACAAGCAATGTTATATCAACCATAAAAAGGATTATTCGGAAAACGGCAAGATTTCTATTATGTGCGATGAAAAAGCAAAATGTAAGGAATGCGGAGCAAATTATAAAACTAAAGATGGACATAAACGCGGATATGCTAAGTGTCGTAATTGTAAAGAAATACAACCATTAGAACATAAATGTGAAATTATGATAAAACATATTTTAGAGCCATCCGAAAAATATATATTCTTTGACTTTGAGGCGACACAGGACTCAGGCGTGCATATTGTTAATCATGCTGAAAGCCAGTATTTCAACGAAAGCACACCAATAATTCACAAGAATATTGATGATTTCTGTAAGTGGTTATTTGACATCAAACACAATGACTATACATTCATAGCACATAACGCCAGAGGCTACGATTGTCAGTTTATTCTCAAGTGGTTAGTTGATAATGGACATGCTCCATTTGTCATTTATCAAGGCGGAAAAATTATGATGATGACTCATAAGAAATTTAGATTTATTGATAGTCTAAGTTTTCTTCCGATGCCATTAGCAGATTTTCCTAAGACATTTGGATTGAACGAACTCAAAAAAAGGCTACTTTCCACATTTCTTCAATACTTCAAAAAAATCAAAATTATGTAGGTGTAATGCCGCATAAGAAACATTACGGATACAACACAATGAAAGGTGAAAAAAGAGAAGAATTCTTAAAATGGTATGATGAGCAAGTCAATCTCCGACGCGTCGGAGATAGTGCTCATAATCACTTTGATATGAAAAAAGAAATAGCGGAGTATTGTCATTCTGATGTTGATATATTGAGACGAGGTTGTATGATGTTTAGAAATTCGTTTCTTGAATTCGGTATTGACCCTTTTAGATATACACCAATCGCGAGTTGTGTTATGGCTTTATATCGTGGGCGATTCATGCCTGAGAAATCAATTGCTGTATTGAAGAATGAAAAGCAAAACAGGATGACTTCTCGCGCATGTGTTGAATGGTTAGCATATCGTAGTAGATTAGACAATACTGACATTAAACATGCCTTCAATGGAGGCGAAAAAATGTTTTACCTTAACTCAAAGCAGTCCTATGTATATGTAGATGGATGGGACGAAAAAAACAAAGTTGCTAATGAGTTTTATGGATGTCATTGGCACTGATGCCAAAAGTGCTATAACAGCAATACATTGAATATCAAGAAAAATAAGACTATGGGAGAACTATATAAAAATACAAAGGCTAGAGAAGTTTTATTGAGAAAACTTTATGGAGTATCCAAAGTCATTACTATCTGGGAATGCGAATGGAGACTATCTAGAACAAGTCAAGTATTGGCAGAAGATACAAATGAATGAATTACTGAAGAAGAACGACTAAGTCCGAGAGAAGCAATGTTTGGAGGCAGAACAAATGCTCTCACCTTATACTGGAAATCAAGACATGAAAGCGAATATGCTAATTACATCGATGTCTCTGGATTGTATCCCGCTGTTATGTATTACGACCTTTATCCGACAGGGCACCATGAAATCATACATCCAAAGAATGAGACAGAAAGAAAACAAGTAGCGATGAATATTATTGATAAAGTTTATTTTGGAATTGTAAAAGCAAAAATGCTACCGCCTAAAGGTTTAATTCATCCAGTCTTACCAAAAGCAGATAGAGGTAAGATGATGTATTACCTATGTGATAAGTGCGGGATGACAGGGCACCACGGGCAATGTAACCACTCGGATAATGAGCGAGCATTAACAGGCACACGGGCTACTCCAGAAATCTATAAGGCACTTGACAAAGGATACAAATTAATGAAAGTATATGAAGTGTGGCACTGGGAAGAACAAAGCGATAGTTTATTCAAAGAATACATTAAAACATTTATTAAGGTAAAGCAGGAATCAAGTGGATATCCAAAACATTGTATTACAGATGAAGATAAAGAAAACTATATCAACAGCATGGAGCAAAGAAATGAATGTTAGGATGGATAAAGATAAAATAGTAGATAACCCAGGGCGTCGGGCAGTTGCTAAGTTGTGCTTGAATTCGTTATGGGGAAAATTTGGCGAGAAGCAAAATAAAGCACAAACTAAATTTATCAGAGAAAAAGATGATTTATACAAATTAATGAACGATAAGACAATTGACAACATTAATATTAATGTAGTTAATAAAGATGTAGTAGAAGCAAGTTATGACTTAAAACAGGATGCGGTGAGCGACCCTATTAAAACAAATATTGTCATTGCTCTATTTACTACATGCCATGCTAGAATGAGACTTTATGATAAGATGGACAAGTTAGGATACAGAATATTATATCACGATACCGATAGTGTAATATATACTACTGACTTAACAAAAGGAGAAACAGATATTAAGACAGGCAAACTACTAGGAGAATGGACTGATGAATTAAAAGGAGAAAAAATAAAAACCTTTGTTGGAGGTGGTGCTAAGTGCTATGGATATGTATTGGATAATGGGCAGGCCAGTATGAAAGTAAAGGGGTTTAGCATGAACTATGAGACTAACAAAGCATTAAACCTACCTAATATGTTGAGTGTGATTAGTTGCGGACTTGGATTAACAAACACGGAATTATATGAGAAAGGAAAAAACGAATTACTAGAACTATTGAAAACAGATGAAGAAAAATGTATTGCTAAGCGAATTGAGAAGTCTGGTAAGGTTGTGATTGTAGAAAATAATAAGATTACAAGAAACAAGCAACAGAAAAAAATAACAAGTGAATACTTAGAAAAAATATTTAGTTATACATACACGAAGCGACAAGTTATAGGAGTTATTGATAACGCTATTGAAACGAGACCATTCGGCTTTTTCTAAACGATGTTTATCAATATCTCAAACATGTTTGAGATTATCGGGAAATCTGGCGATTAGCCAGGTAGGAGTGAAGTTGATAAATATCAATTAATTAATTTTTTTTCAATAAATTTTTTACCAGTCTATATAGACCAATGACCACCCTCACCAGACTATGTGAGAAGTTTGAGAAACTCTCTATTGAAAATAAAAAAGAAACATTTTCTCTTACCGATGTTAAAAAGATAATTACTGACTAAATCCAAATGATTGAAAATGCACGGGCAGGTAAGCCAAGGGATATTTCTCCATTCGGTAAATATAAAGGTAAGAAAATTCAAGATGTTGCTACAATTGACAAACCATACCTTGAATGGGTTGAACAGCCGTGGTTTGAGAAATTTACAGACATTAAAAGTGAAGTAAAAAATACATATAATTGATATTTGTAAATCTACACTCCAATCTCAAACTTGTTTGAGATACCCCGCTCCCGTGTGTTTTACAAACATCGTTTTCTTTTAATTATTTTTATTTAAATTTTTATTGATGTTTTAGAATATAGCGAGAAATCTTGCGATTAGCAAGATAGAAGCGTAATTCTAAAATATCTTTATATACCAATGACCGACCTAAGCACCAAACAGGACTACTTGAATGAAATTGAAAAATGGAGCCTTGACAGCGAAATTAAGAAACCTTCAATTAAATGGACTAAGCCTGACATTGTTTCTTTCTATGAACAATATAAACCACGTGATGACAATGTGAAAGTAGTTATACCTTTAGAAAACGTGTTGGACGAAGAGCCGAGCACACCTTTTAAGGAGACTGATTTAAAAGAGACTGGAATTACAGAGATTAAAATGAATGTGGGTGAAGAAATAGCACAAAGTGAAACTGATATTTTTCTACAATATGGTAAGTATAAAAAATGAAAATTGAAGATGTTGCTAAGATTGATAAACCATACCTTGAATATTTAATTCAACAACCTTATTTTAATAATAAAGATGCGGTAAAAAAATATCTCTGATTGATATTTGAAAATCCACACTCCGCTAACGCTCCCGTGTGTTTTTCAAACATCGTTTTTCTTTTTTTTCGTTGCTCATAAATATCTATTGATCCTCAACGAAGTTAGCGATAATATTGACATTTCCTCCTCCACCAGCAGAGACAGACTTCTGCGTAAAAGTTAATACATCACTCGGCGATAGGTATATATCATAACTTCTAAGATTGATTTGTTGAGTTGATTGAGAATTTACATACAGTTTAAAAATTGTTGTTCCGTTTGCGATAGCACTCGCCTTTGTGTCAGTATCTACAATTGAATACTTAGAATCAACATCAGCAAAACCTGCTCCAGTTAGCGTTCCATTTAATACCATTCTGACAACATTTGACTTAGTATCTTCATTTGTAATACTTATCAAAGTGGGATAAACATTTGAATAATTTGCTAAATTAGCACCGCCAGCATCAAATGTTGCTTTGTTTCTTATACTAATAATAGGACTTTCAGTGGTGTTTGCTGCTTTACTTCCTTCCACTTCGTTTGTTATACTTGTGTTTATCGTATTCGTTCCCTCAATGAATAAACTGGCACTCGCTGTTTTAAGAGATTGTATTCCAGTCTTTGCATCATTTCTCATTACTGCCGTAAAAGGTAATGTCGTATTTCGCAGGCTTACACCATTATTAGCATTCACATACTCAATCATATGAACTAATTGAAATAATCCTGTGATGGGATTTTCAATATAAAACTTAATAGCACCAAAACCTAAATATTGAAATTGAATTTGAAATACATTTCCTTTGCTCCAGTCTAAGTTTGGCATAGCATAATTTCCAACGCAAGGGTCGTCCCAGTCTTCTTGGTCAATATAATCTACAGCACCTCCCACACAATGTGCGATATTCATTCCTGCTTGATTTTTGTAAAAATAAAATCCATCGTTAAAGTCATTTCCTATTCCAATAAATGAATAGTAATCTTTTGTATCATCCGTCGTCCATAGAGCAGTAAATCGGGCTAGGACACCCATTCCAGTTCTATATTTTATTGTCCTTTTACTTACCAGTCTAGCATCTGCCGTAGCATCAGCAGTTGTTTTCAATTCAGCCATATTATACAAAAATGACACAGACGATTTTGTTTCTGTTTTTGTCCATGTTCTAGTATTAATGGTATACGGAAAGATTTCTTGTAAAACTGGCGTTAATTGACCTACTACTGCTTCGCCAAAAGCGGTTTTTGAATTATTTGTTTCAATATTACCATCATATCCAACGCTGACATTTATAAATTCGCCGTCAGGATTTTCTGCGATTAATTTTCTCTGATGCATATTGAGAATTTCACTCCAATCTCAAATATATTTGAGATATCTCGCTTATTCTCAAAATGCTTATATCATTAAAATAAAAAAAAATATATATTTTATTAAACATCGATGTTTGTAAAACACACGAAAGCGAAGCGAAAGTGTGAATTTATAAATATCAACTGATTGTAATCATATTCGCCTTAACCTGAACCTCTCGCTGAGTGATCGCCACAGTGTAGTGGTTAAGAGCAGTTCCAGCATTAGTCCCAATAAACTCCCATCGTCGCTCAGTATCAAGACTCAAACCACTGATTTCATTTTGGTCTTTGCTCCATAGAGGGCGGGTATTATCCCAAGTATCAACCCAGAACCAGTTGTATTTATACACATCGTTATTCATCAAGGCCGAACCCTCAATCTTCGGCTTTAGGTACATATAGTCTTCTTCAGTGGCGCAGTCAATGTTAAACTCTTGCTGACGTGCTCCGTCTAGAGTAGTGTATAAAGTAGCGATCTTTGCTGCTGCACGATTATCATGGTCATAAGCTGTGTTCTTCCTTTCTTCGTTGTTAAAAACTGAGTGATAAATCTTCTTCAAACGGCGACCGTGGCCTCTGTCAAATCGCATGATAATATTTTGGGTTTGGGTTGCTCCAATTGAATTCTTATAAACATAGGGATAATCAATATTGAAGTTCATACCTTCGGGGCTGGCAATCTTCTGCTGGATTGATTGAATGACATCAGGGTTCGTTTCAACCGCAAGAAACAAGGCAAGATTGGCGACATCAGCAGATACAGCCATAGCAGCACTACCAACATTTGCCGTGCTAATAGCAGTAACAGCACCATTCGTCACCGTATAACCTGTTCTATCAGTGGCACTCCACACAATTCGCATAGTCAAAATCTCTGGAAACATAATAGTCTTATCAAGTGCGAAAATAGTATTGAGAATCATACCCAAAGGAATTTTAACATTAATGGCCAAAACGGCATTCGCTCCACTTCCAACAAGATACTTCGCCTCATTGTAATTAACATTTACGGCCGACAAAGCTCCAACTCCAGTCGTCAAAGCAGCATCATCGTGACGACGAGCAGAAATCACGGGCTCTCGCAATAGACCCTGAGTTGCGGCAGCAACATCGTTATTACCATCAGCGGCCGCACGAAAGGCTGTTCTAGTTGCTTCAACAGCACTAATGTTAATCAAGCCGTTAGCATTACACTTTTGAAGCATACAGCCATAACCACTAGCATCACCGTGGTTAGGAAGGTCTAAGAAATCCTTCAAGCTCATTTCTGGTTTCCACAACATCTTAGTATAGTGTCTGAGATTATTAACATCGCACAGATAAACTCCGCTACGGGTCTGAAGTTGTATCTGGCTAATTTGTGAAAGGCAGTCCATAAAAATTCTAGTATAAGTGTTGGCAGGAGCCGCTCTCATAGTATAAGTAAAACTCAAATAAGACCGAGCGAGATTAAAAGGTCGGCTAATAAGGTCAGCACTTCGTTCTTGTCCGCCAGCAGTGGTGACTTCAAATGTTCCAGAACCCTCACGAGGGGCTAACTTGTTCAAGCGATACGAAGCACTGATATAATCAGTCTTACTGAAGTCTAATTCTCCGCTGTGTTGAGTTGGCATTTTTTGTTTTTGGTATTTTAGAATTGCGATTCGTGCTGTCGCACTCTCTCTTATTCTAAAACATCTATTTTATTTTTTTATTTTAAATAATTGATATTAACTTACTTACAATCGATGTTCATAAACCGCACGGGAGCGGTAGCGGTAGTGCGGATTTATGAATATCTGGTTTTCAAAAGATTGAAGAATGATGTAAATAAATTAAAATAATTAGTCTCTCTGTAAATCAACAATGTCATAACAATACCCAAACCATTAATATTTATAGCCTGATCGTTTTCGTCTGTAAGATAAAACCTATATACATTATTTAAACTAGTTGATAATTTCTTACCATACTCAGACCCACTTCCGTCGTATATAATGGCTCCAAATGGAATTTCATTCGCCGTGTATATTTCTTGTAGCACGTGATTATCTCCTTCACCAACTAAGTCCGATTGAAGGTATAAAGTCTTTTCTCCAGTTAGAATAATCACATTTGGCGATTTAATGAAATCATTAGCGAAGAAATATGTAGAATTTCTATCAAACCCCATTACCTCGTGAATACGGGTATCACTATCAAATATAAATCGCGGTTGAACTCCCTTATTCTCTGAAACACTGAATGTTAATTTACCATCCTCTGGTTCTATGTTGGTATTATTACTGGATACAACATAAGTATAATTATTTGGGCTGTCTGCGGTTAGCACCTCCGACAACTTATTTTTTAGATTGTTCATTGTGTAGTTTCCCTCAGGTATCGTAATTAAAGCCTCATACCCGTCTTCGCTAAGAGTAAAAGTATTATATGGTGAAGCCACAGAGTAATACGACTTAGGCACATAGATATGAAGTATTTTACAATGTGTGGGATTGCCTAGCCCCTTCAAATTGACTTCGTGAGTGAAGTCGCTGTCTGTGCCAGTTATTCTGTTTTTGCTGTTGATATAGTAAATACCCGAACTTCTTCCTCCCTTATACTCCATGATATAGATATTTTAGAATAGCGCTTTCGTTATCACTCTCGCTTATTCTAAAACATCGTTTTTTATTTTGGAAAAGATTAAATGGGATACGATATTTGTAAAACACACGAAAATGAGTGAAACGAATGAGAGTGTGGATTGACGAATATCTTTTATAAAAAGGTGTCAAACCCATACCCATTCTGTGCTTTTAATTTCTCCGCTTCTTCTTCTTTTAGGTCTGTATAACCGCTAGCAAACTTAAACCTGTTGCCTTTCGCTCGCTCCATTAAAAATCTCATACTATGCCAACCGCACGTGTCTGAGGTGTTGGATTGTTGTTTTACTTGATTAACCTTCATTAATAAATAACTATCGGGGTGGCTTTTGTCTATTAGTTGTTTCATTTGTTGTTGAAAGTCTTCAGTAGGTTCATAAAGTGCTAAGGGGTCATAGACTTCAACACTCCTGTCTTTATCTAGACTAATCCATACTGCGATCCAATGAGACCCTGCTTGCTTGTGATTGTCCAATTCATAATAAATCCGTATCGCTTTCTGCTTTCGGGCTTCAACTTGTAGATTTCATCGCTGGCTATTGCTCCGAGATACCATCCATATTTTTTCATTATGTCATCTATTTCATTAGTCATTAGCCCACGCCCCTCTCCTTGTAAGGGGACTTGCTCTGGTTGCTCTGGCTGTGGTTGCTGTATGTCGGGCTGTGGATCTGGCTGTGGCTCTGTCTCTGGTTGCTGTGGCTCTGGTTGCTGTGGCTGTGGCTCTAATGGTAGTGGTAGTTGTTGTGGCATTCCCTCGTCAATATTCAAATCTGTTGAAACTCGTTTATCTAAATTTGGATCGGAAGTCATTTTGTTCGTTAGAGTATTTACAAAATCATGTTTGTTCATTGTGTGTTTCCAATCTTTGCGGGCTAAGTATTTTTTAATTATTTTTATTGAAAATACCTTATCAATTAATTCTTCTAATGTCTTCGCTCCATTCCCTTTTTGTTTAACATCTCCAACATTTTGGAGATACCCCATAAACTCTTCATATCTAGCATAATCCGCTACTTTTCTTTTTACGTTTTCCTTTTCATTTCCAACATCAATATTAAACCTTTTAATCATGTCAATAATCCACTTTGAAGTGTCTTTGTAATTTAATTTTTTATGTCCATCACTATCTAGTCTCTTTTTAAAGCCTGTGCTAACTCTTTTATAGTAATGTTTGGGTGATAAGTTTTTGAAAATACAGAGATTAAAAATTGATTAATTTGTAAATGTTCAAAATGCTTACCCTTTTCTTCTGCTTTCTTTTCTTCCTTTTCAAGTTTTTCTTTTTCTTCTTCTGCTAACTTTTTCTGTTCCTCTAAAGATGTCGCTGTGGCTATAGCCGTCTGAATATCTTGGCTGGCTTTTTGTAAGTCTTTACGACTCATCTTTTTTATGAACTTATCTGTATATCCTGCTAATTTCAGTGTTTCAATATCTTTCTGCTTTTGCTTTTTTTCTTCCTCATATTGCTCTTTCGTTTTCAATGGTGCTTCATCTCCTAAATTAGGTAATTGTGGTGCTTGTGGCGGCGCTCCTAATGGCGGTGCTTGTGGCGGTGCTCCTAATGGCGGTGCTTGTGGCTGACCATGTTGTGGTGGCATAATATATTGATATTGTGGATTATCTCCAACTGGTTGGAGATAGGGTGGTAATGCTTGTATTCTATTTTTTCTGTCTTCTTCATATTTTACATCTTCTATGAGTTTTTGCTCCCTTCTTAGTTCTCTGGCTTTTTGTTCTTGCCGTTCATTAATATCCGCTAGTTCTCTTTTGTGTTCCCTATCCATTATATCTTGTCTTTCCTTAGCATCTGCTACGTCTTTTCGTTCTAGCCTTTTCTTTTCTTCTTCTATCTCATCCCTTTTCTTCTTTTCCTTTGCTTCCTCATCATGTATTAACTCATATTTCTTTTGTAAGTTGCTTTGTATCTGGTTTCGGTTCTCGTGTTCAAGACGATTGAAATCAGATTTGATTATTATTTCCCTTGGCTTGCGACTAGCCCTTTGCGACTTTGGCTTATTACCCATATATTTCATAAAAAGTTTAACGATTTGTAATGTGCTTAAATCATTTGTTTTCTTACCAAAATTAAGATAATATTTTTCACCCTTCTGGATAATATAAGGCCTTCCGCTATTATTTCTATAAACCCTCGGTGGACGGACTTTGGGTTTCCTTGCTTTTTTTACGACCATTTTATATTAACAAAAAAATATTTCTAATATTTTAGAATTTGAAACACAAGTCTCTCACAAATATTTAACGGAACTTTACAGCCCCTCCTCGTTGCTTACCATAACCAAGTTTTGCAGCAGTTGAACCAATACGAGACGCATATGGAACCCCGACATCGCCAAGGGCATTAGCGGTCTTTGAAATAATCTTGTTATCGCGAAGGACTTTATTAACAGCCATTGCGGTTTTTCCGACCTTAGCCCAGTTAATCTTTCCTCCCTTTTGACCGCATCCCTTCTTCTTAGTTTTCTTTTTTCCTCCCTTCTGTGGCATTGATGGATTGTATCCGATTTTATATCCTGATGGTTGTGAAATTATCACTGGTGATACTGGCATATATAATACAGAAAAATAATTAATTTAAAAAAAAATTATTTCAGGCGGTAAGCAAAATTTTTTCTTAACTCATCATCAACACTTGAAACATAAAGAAAATTAAATCGTTCCTTTGTTGCTTCGTGATACTTTTTAAGAAAGTAATCAAAATCAAAAGATAAGTCTAAGTGTTTATACACGAGTTCCATTTTGTCCTGAGACTGGCTTGGAAAGATTAACAAATAATCTAACTGCTTAATTGCTTCTGGTCGTAGGTCGTTCAGATACTGACTAGACATAATCACCTTTGATTTATAGTGTCTGTTCTTTTTTAACAAATCGCTTACGGACTTATCTCTTAAACCGCTCCCTAAATCATCCAAAACAAAAACAACCTCTGGAGAAATATACTTACTTGGTCGTTCTTTTGGTGCCTCCTTTATCTGTTTCTTTTCTTTTCCAAAGTATAAAAATTGTGGCTTCTCTATTTCTTCTTCATCTTTGATTTCTCCTTCGTGTTGCTCGTCCTGTCTGTTCAGTTTGTCAAGTTCATAGTCTATAACATTTACACCATCCGATTTAAGAAAGGTATATATCGCCATCGGGTTGCCTCTGTTCTTAAAGTGCTTTACCATTGCTTTATAAATGTAGTCCTTGTGAATTGTTGAAGCAATAATGACAATACGGGTTTTTCTGTCTGTAGTCCGTTTCAGTATTTCAAAGAGTGCCGTTGTTTTCCCGCTCTTCTTACGGGCTAGTAGAAATATATTTGCGTAAGGTTCGTTGAATAATTTATAACCTTTTGCTTTTTTGTTTCCGTTCCCTTCTTGTTTTACAGGCTTCACCTTGACATTGTTAATCTTAAGCATGATATTTTAGAATTGCGCTTCTATCTTGCTAATCGCACGATTTCTCTCTATATTCTAAAACATCGTTTTTTCTTTATGGTTTAAAATAAATCGGTGTTTGATGTTTATCAATATCTCAAACAAGTTTGAGATTACGAGTATGAGCAAAGCGAATGAGAGTGAAGTTGATAAATATCACCCGACGAATTCCAAACACACAACAATTCTTCCCGCTAAATTTCCTGTGTCAATATTTCCGCTGTCGGTTTCAAGGACTTTAAATGTATATTGTCCGTCCGTCCAACCAACGACACCCAAATTATAACCGAGATTTGAAATGTTTGCTGTGGTGCTGTCCGCAAATGTTCCAATAATTCCAATTCTATCCATGTAAAGAATTCTGGTTTTTGTCTCTGTCTGGTCGTTCATATAGTGGATAAATTTTACATTCATTTTGGTGGGTGTGAATGACATTTGAATATTTTTATTAAATGTTTTGCTTCCTCCAGCAAAATCATTGCTTAGAAAAACAATTTTTTGGTATTTGAACTCACTCATAAATTATATAATATAATATATAAAAATGTTATTAATATTATTATTTGTGTGCTCAACTATTGCTCGGACTATGTGTGATTTTTTCATTTTAAATAGAGACTTTGGTCAAAAAAGGCGAATTGTATTCATTGCATTCAATCAGGTCTAAATAATAATTTTACTTGTATTTATATTAACAATGGGTTAAACGATTGTCGGTCGTTTAGCAAAAGTATTCCTTTAATCTGCGCGGGTGATAGTTCTTGGTATAAAGTGGCTTTATATGAATGTTATTCTATTTAAACATAGCGATAATAAACGATATAAAACGATGCCAGACTATAAACAAGGAAAAATATATGCGATTAGGTCATATCAAACCGATCAGGTGTATATCGGTTCAACCGCTCAACCATTATATAAGCGATTGTATGCTCATAAAATTGATTACAAAAACTGGATGAATGGAAAATATCATTATGTTTCTTCTTTTGAAATCGTCAAATATAATGATGCCTTCGTTGAATTAATTGAAGATTATTCGTGTGAAAATGTAAATCAACTGAGAAGGCGAGAAGGAGAGATAATAAGACAAACAGAAAATTGTATAAACAAAAGAGTAGAATGTCAAACTAAAAAGGAATACAGAGAACAAAACAAGGGTAAAATAGCACAAAGAGATAAAAATATAGAGAAACAAACAAAGAGAAAATAGCACAAAAAAGAAAAGAATGGCTTGAAAAAAATGAAGACTATGTGTCACGATATCTTAAAGAATACGTGGCAAAAAACAAAGAACAACTATCACAAAAATGGAAAGAATCCAGAGACAGAAATAAAGATGAGATAAACCGAAAAAAAGAATATATGAATCAAAAATAGTTCAATGTGAATGTGGTAATTCTTTCAGAATTGATAATTTGTCAAAGCATCTTAAAACACAAATACACTACGACAATATGATCGGATTATCCGCTTTTGGTTTTTAATTTATTTTTGGAGACGGAGATTATCCCAATAAGAAGCGTGAGTACGCCTATAAATGTGTTAGCATTAGCACAACTGATTGTCGGGTCGCTCAATCTAACAACACACAAAATGATTATGCTACATATAACTGTCATCTGAACAGCATATTTAATTAATCTTGCATCTGTCCTTTCTTTGAAACAACAACATCGCCATTCGTCGTTAATTTCATGGTCTAATTTTTTTTGTTCATTTTTTAACTCTGACGAAATACAGCGAGACTTTAATTCTGGAGTTAGTTCGCCATCCATATCCATAATAGGTGGTGGTCTATGAAGTCTAGTTGCCATTTGACAATTTCACTTCGTGCTATTCGCACTTTCGTTTATTGTCAAATATCGTTTATCAACAAACGAGAATCTGGCGATTAGCCAGATGGGAATGTAGTTGATAAATATTCTGCTAATTGATTTGCTTGGTCTTGTAGTATATTCATAAGATTTTTATTTTCTTTTTCTAAATTAACTACCTTTTCTGATAATTGTTGAACCGCTTTAATTAACGGGGTGATAAACTCCGAATAACCTATACCATAACCGACATCACCACTATCAACACATTTAACATCTTCGGGATTAACACTCACACCTTTCAATTCGTATTCCGCTCTTTGCTTTGGACACGGAACCATAATTTTTTCTTTTATAAATCCGCCAAAATCTAGCATATCCATTTCTGTTAATACGATTTCTAATTCCTGTGCTATCAAACCAGTTCTTTGTTTCTTGTTGTCATCAATCATACGATAGCAGACTGGATTTAACTTGTTGATAAAATCTAAGCCTAAACATTCCTTTGTATCTTCTTTTTTTCGCCTATCTGAATATTGAATAGGATTAGACAATACCCATAACTGACCATCACTCCCTCTCAAAGACATTAAAGCAGTGTTATTGTTATTTTCCCATATGAAACCTTCATTTGAGCCTGTGCTACATCTAAATCTTAAGGCATAAGAAGATATACCACCTCCAACACCTCCTGTTGGCGCCGTTCCACCGCTTAATGATCTACTTCCACCATTGGATGCCATATAAATACCCCATGCTGTATTTGCTGTCTCCCACATAAATATTCCTCTCGCATTTGTCCCATCTGTTCCTCCTTGTATTCCTATCTTTGCTCCACTGGTTCATGTTGTGGTTGTTAGCACCCCAGAGTATGTAATGCCCGCATTCGCAGTTAGTAAGCCACTTGTTGTTAATGTTGTTGTTGATACACCCGCATTTGCCGCTATTAATCCACTCGTTGCCGTTGTTGTTGATATACCCGCATTCGCCGTTATCGCCCCACTCGCTGTAATCGCCTTTGTTGTTAATAAGCCCGATGTGTCAAGTTCCAGAGCGAGAGACCAAGGAACAGCAACCCCAACACTTTTCCCGCTATCATACAAAAATGTAAGTTTATTATTCCATTTACTAATTAGAAAATTAGAACTCGCATAACTTGATTTCCATCCGCCAGCATCTAAATACGCATCAAAGGTCATATTTATGTTATTATGACTTAAATTAGTTAGTTGAAAAGTAGGATAAATATCTTCTGTTGTAATAGCCTGCATATGTGCTCCAGTAGTATTATTGTTATAAGTCCCATACAATTCTAAACCCGCTGTTGTTCCTATTCCTTTCGTTGTATTGCCTATGATTATTGGCATACCTGATGCCGTCGTTATTTTGTCGCTAGCCGTTAAAGTTGTTGTAGTCATACCAGCAGTTGCCGTTAATGTAGTTCCAGTTATTGTTCCACCATTTGTTATGTTGTTTGAGTTCATATCTAAGGCTCCATAAAACCGCATACCGCCAGCATTGTTAAAACGGACAATGTCAGACGAAGCACTGTTATTATCCAAAAGTTTTGAAATATAAAGTCCCGCCCCTTTTGCATCAAATGCTACATTCGTGAATACATAACCTCTTTGGTTCGCGGTTCCACTTGTAGCAGCATTTAGAGTAAATAAGAAATACTGATAATCTCCTGATGTCTGTGAAAAGAATATATCTCCTCCATTTTGGTTTAATATCCTCGCCCCATTATATGTTATATTTCCACCATTAGTGATAGTTTGATTATTAAAATCGGCGTTGTTCGTTAAAGTTAGATATTTTATCGTAGTGCTCGCCCCATTAAATGTTTTACTTCCTGTTATGGTTTGGTCTGTTGTTAGTTTCACACAATTGTCATCCAGATATTGACTATTTACCGCTTCATTCGCATTTTGTGGTGCTCCTAGATTAACAATCCGACTACTATTACAATCTAAGCCAGTAGCATTAATCCACGCGACAATTGTCCCGTCAATAATAAAACTTATTTTTTTCGCAGAAGTTTCAAAGTTGTAATATGTTGCTGTGTTCATATCCAAACTAGCAATAGAACCGATATTACTGGTAGAATTGAAAACAATAAATGTGCCTTTTGTTGTTGAGTTATTGAATTTCCAGTAATTTCCACACCACTGCTATATGTCTTAATTCCTGCTATGGTTTGGTTTCCTGAAGTTTTAACTGCCGAAGTATCAAGGACAGAAACATCCACACCATCAACAAGATTTACATTAATTATGCTTTGGTTTCCCATATTTAGCCCTCCCGTCATACTGGCTGTGCCGTCTAATCTAAGAAAGGGTGATGCCACGTTTCTCCATTGTCCTGTGCTATAAATGAGTAGTTGATTATCTGATGCTGTTGTTATAATCACATCGCTATGTGTATCAATACTTCCACTCGCCGACACTTTCGCTGTGTTCGTATCGTGCTCTGATAGCCAAGTTGTGATAGGCCTGCCATTCAGTTGATTCACATTTGTTATGCTTTGGCTTTTTATATCAAGACCCGCACTTGCATTTATTATACTGCTGAATGTTTTAATACCCGCTATAGTTTGGTCTCCTGTTAGTTTAACCACCGACCCATCAACTGCGAGATTTGCGAGATTAATTCCATTATATGTAGAAGCCCCAGAAATAGCAAAACCGCCCATATTTAGTCCTCCCGTCATACTGGCTGTGCCGTCTAATCTAAGAAAGGGTGGTGTGGTGTTTCTCCATTGTCCTGTGCTATACATAATCAGTTGATTATCTGCTGGGAAGCCTGATATTGTCACATCGCTATGTGAGTCTATACTTCCAGCTGCTGACACCTTATTATTATTATCATTATGCTCAAATATCCATTCATCAACACCTTTGTCATTTAGTAAATTTACATTTATTATATTCTTCCTTCCCATACTAATGTTGCCTGTTTCATCAACATTTATCGGAAATGTTTTATTTACCCAGTTTATTGAATTATATGTTAGATAACTATTCATTGCTATTGGTGCGGTTATAACCACATCTGAAAGTGTATCAATTGAACCAAGGGTTGTATTCTTCCATTTGCCTTCTACATCGTTGTAAGTTAAGTATTGCGCGCTCGCTTGTGCGAATATGTTTGTGTCTATGAGATTGTATAGACTGGTTTGGTGCGGATTACTTGTATTAGAGCGGTGTTGAGTTGAGGCTTTGACTTCGTCGTTGTCCCTTACTCGTTGCTCTGTATAGTATAAATTTTTTCCTTCTTTGATGTCGGTTGTTGATTTGCTTGATAACCTTGTATCAAATCGGCCGTCAGTGTAATAAAGATTTACGGGGTCAGCATCTTCTGGCACTATGTCTGTGTTTAAGCCCACTATGTTGGTATTGGTTAAGTCTAAGTTAAGTATATTTAGACTATCAACTGCCAACTCATTGGCCTAGTAATGATTTATATTGACTCATGTTATATTATGTAATTAAATATTTATTATTTATTAAAAATACTAAAATATATTAATCTTAGTATAGAATATGCCGTCTGCTGAAGCGAGTCGCAAGAATTGGGGTAAAGCTGTGGAAAGTATTAAGAGCAAAAAGCAACAAAAGATTGAAATGGCTAAAGAGAAATTAGCAAAGTGTAGAAATGCTTATGTAGGTGATGATGAAGAGATGGAGGAAAAGATAAACCGCATGGCTGAAATGGGTGTTGCTAGTGATATCATTAATGGAAAAGACCAAGATGATACCCCAGAAGAAAGCAGTGAGAGTGATGAGGAATGTGATTTTACCGACATTATCGCTGAAAAGATGGCTAAAATGAAAATCAAAAGAGCGAAGGTAGAAACTAAGAGAACGAAGAAAAAGACTATTAAGAAAACTGAGCCTGAGCCTGATGAGAGCGAAAGCGAAAGTGAAGAAAGTGAAGAAGAACCTGTAAAGAAAAGTAAGGGTAAAAAGTCAAGCAGTGTAAGTGTAAAAGTATATAATCAATCTTCTGGTGGTGCTAAGAAAGAAAAAAATAATGAAATAGATAGAGTGTTTTTAAAATTCTAAATGATATTTTAGAATCGCGCTTTCGTGCTGTCGCACTTTCGCTTATTCTAAAACATCGTAAAAAATAAATAGTTAGATATATACGATTTTCTAAAACTAACGAGAGCGACAGCGAGAGTATGAATTTAGAAAATCAGCAAGAACAACAACAAGAACGAAAAGAAAAACTTGAAGAGGCGCTTGAAATACACGACCAATCAAAACCTTCTAAAATATGGAACACTATCATTGCTCCAGAAGCAAAACCATTAAGTCAAGTATTTATTGATTTAATGGATATGTCAAAAGTATCAATGAAATCTGGAAATGCTCATAACAATTTTGGTTAGTTGCTATTTGATGTTTATAGTCGTCGTGGATGGATTGAACCAATAAAACAAAAGACAACTGGCTATGTCTTAGAAGGATTGAAGAAAATTTTTACAAAAGAATTACCTGAAAGAATTACATCTGATAGCGGTGGTGAGTTTAAAGGACAAGTGGGTGAGTATTTTAGACAAAATAATATTGAACATAGGGCAGTCCAAGTAGGAGACCACAGAACAATGGGAATAATTGATAGATTTATCAGAACAATACGTAATAAATTAAATTTATTATGGGAGGTTAATGATAATTTTTCTTGGGTGCCTTACATTCATGAACTTGTAAATATTTATAATCATACTTATCACACAGGAATAAATGCTGTCCCTATGAAAGTTTATGAAGGTAAAGAAAGGAATACACAGGAAATATACAGAAATCCTTTAATAAATGAGTTTCCTAAGGATACAAGAGTAAGAAAGGAACTTGAGCGGACTATTTTTTCAAAAGGTGATAAGCAGTATTCAAAAACTATTTACAAAGTAAAAGGACGAAAAGGCTTTAAGGTTATACTCAGTGAAGAGGACTTAGTAAGGCCTCAGGAGTTATTAAAAACAAATCTTAGAGAACAACCAGAAGAAGAACAAGAAAAGGAGCAGTTAGCAGACAAAGTAAAACAAATTACCAAAGAAAAAAAGAATGTAAATTTGTTAAAGTCGCTAGATATAAAGCCTGAGAATATCAGGAGCAGTGCTAGGATAAAGAAGAAAAAAGAGATTATGGATTTATGACATTCGCGTAATATATCGTTAGGACTGCCACCGATATTCCCGTGAATATCACCAGCAACACCCAGACAGCGCGGTGTCTGGCTGTCTGTAGGCTAAAAACAGAAAATCAGAATTCTGTCTGGACTACTTTTAGAAAAAATGCAAAAATACTTCTTGTATTGATACGCCACTATAAGACACTATTTGGAGACATTGATTAATAGGATAATCTATCTCGCGAGCGAGATAGATTTGTGGCTTAAATCTGCTTTTTTTGAAATCAATAGGAGAGCGAATTTAGCCGTTATCTCTCTTGCTACCCTTGATGTCTCCAAATGCTGTCTTATAGTGGCACCTATACTACTTACGCGAAAAATCTTTTCGGATGTTTCCAATGTGTAGCTTTTATATGCATAAAAGCAGAAACGGTCTGTACTATTTTCTATGTTTGGTGCCACCACAGCCCAAAATCATTTTAATCCTTTCGATTGCTTGGAACCCTCTTTGGAAAATGTCACATTTGAAAATATGCACAAAAATGATTCCCTTGCTTATTTCAAATGAGTTTCCGGAAGTATAAACTGATACTTCCTGTCCTTGCCGGAAATGTCCAAACACTCACTGGACAGACTGTGCAAACACTTACTGTTTAATTTTTACATGAAAGTACTAAGTCAAAAAAAATATACAAAACATTCTTTGCATTCTTCAATCAAAGTTCTGGTATGAAAACTTTCTAACTTACACAAACTCACATCTTTACTTTTTAACAGTTATCATTTGCAATTGGGACCAGAATCGATGAAGTCTGTCTTGAGCAAAAGTTTTCAACCATGCTTCGAATCTGAAATTCAGAAAATCACCTAAACAAACAATTTTTTGTTGTTCATGCTTGTTGAGTGCAAGGTTAGGCAATGTATTTGCAAAACTTTTGTGAAGTTTCAGATCAGTTTGGCAGATCATCATGCAGTCTGGTCGATGAGGAAGTGTTTGAAGCTCTTTCGCAGTCACTTCAAAATTGTTTCTTTATGATTTTTTCAGATTCTTAGGAGTGGGTACATTAGTAGTATAGGGGGCCACTTCGTCACACTTTTTCACGACATACCACCCGCCACACAGAGACACACCCCGGCCGGCCCGCACGGGACAAAATGGCAACAATAATCATTCACGCATTTCAGTTTCGTAAAGTAATAGAAAAAATATCAACAAAGAATTAAGAAAAAAGAAATCACTGACAACAAACATCAAAACAGAATTTTTGGAAATAAACACACCGGTCCTCGACAAAATAAAATGGCAACAGGTAAATAAAAGGGAAATGAGCCCGGGACCGAAACATTGATGACTGGTATTTTTTTTGCACGAAAACTGCAAAATAGACCTACAGATTTTCTTGAACACCAAAAATCGCTTTTTTTGTGTTTCTGTGTTGCTCTCATTTTACCCAAAACAAATAATATATAAAATATATATGTCTGATAATTCTGATAATCTTAATAATTTTTCCGATAATTCTGATAATGAGATTATAAGCCGTGAAAGTAATAATTGGACAGAATATTATATTGATAAAGAGAGTGGGAAGTAAATATGACATTAGTATAACAAATAAAATAGAACTAAAAAAAGCTAAAGTAAGATAACTGAATAAAGAAATAGAAGAACTTGAAGAAAGAAAGACAGCAATAGATGAAAGATTAGCTGAGATAGAAGAAGAAAATAATAAGAAGAAGAATAAAGATAAAATGAAAAGAAAGAGAAAGAGAGAAGAAGAAAGAAGAAAGAAAGAGGAGAGGTTGTTGGATAGTTGGTTGCTAGCTAGGAAGCAACCATTGAGTTTGAGAGAGGAGGAGTATGCGAGGGAGTTGATATGTAAGGGAGATAGCTTTGATGAGGTTTTGGATAAATATAATAAATACAGAAATAGGGTTGAGGGGTAAAAATAGCTGACTATATTATGTCCTGGGCAAGACATTAAACTACCCCTACATAAACACATATTGTCCCTCTGTGTGTTTATGTAGGTGATGCCTCCCAAGAAGAAGGAAGAAGAGCCTGTTAAGGTAATCTCTTTCTTTTTTTTGTTGTTGCTCAGATTGATGTTTGTATGTTTAGGATATTACTAAGGGGGTTGCTGGTATGAACTTTGTTGGAAATGTTGGCGCAAAAAAAGGAGCAAAAAAGGGGGGTAAAAAAGGAGGTAGAAAGAAGGGAACCCCTAACTCTATTATGAGGTTTGATCCTATGTACGCAGTCATTGACAAAGAAAGTGGAACCGCTGTGGTGTATGACGAACCTGACGAAAAAAGGATCGCATTGGCGGTATGGGGACATAAGTCAGCACCCCGCTTCCCCGAGCTTTTTGTTGTTGTATTCGCAAGCGGTCAGCATGTACTATTTCGAAATTTTGCGAACATTCTCGAAATTTCTCTGAAACTAAAGCTCGGAAAAATCAAAACAGTTTATTCAGCTCGAATGTTCAATGTTGAGGAGGAGGAGGATGAGGAGGAGGAGGATGAAGAAGGTGAGAATGATGAGGCAGTTGTGGAGGATGAGGCTACTAATGTTTAGTTGCTTTCTCAAGTTTCATTTTGTTTTAATATTAAATCAGTTAAGTCTGTTCAAATATATTAAACTGTCTTACTGGTTTTCAGTTTCAATAACTTACAAATCCATTATTTCTTTTTTCTTTCTAATCCGGTCACTACTACGGATATTTTCCTGTTTTATATCCAATGATTTTAATAAGTTAGTATTCTTTTTTTCCTTAGTTGCTTCTTTAACTTTGTCAACTTCTTCCGGTTCTTGTTCTTCCATTTTGGACTTTAATAATTGTTGAGGACTAATTAATTCGTGGTCACCAAGTATTAACTTAAAGCCTTTCCGGCCTTTAACTGTATATACTTTCTTTGAATACTGAACATCACCCTTAGAAAAAACCGTTCTTTCTAGTTCTTTTCTTACTGTTGAGCCCTTAGGAAATTTATTAATAAGACCAGCTCTATATATTTCTTGATCGTTTTTCTTTTTACCTTCATAGACTTCCATAGGTGTAGCCTTTATTGTATTATGATATGTATTATTATAATTTTCCACAATTTCATAAATGTAAGGAACCCAAATAAAATCATCATTAACTTCCCATATAAAGTTTAAATCGTTTCTTATTGTTCTAATAAATCTATCTACAATACCCATAGTGCGGTGGTCGCCAACTTCGTTAGTTGTGTGTTGAATTCCGTTGTCTTTAAAGTATTCAGCAACTTGCCCTTTATATTCACTGCCGTTGTCGGACGTAATCCTTTTAGGTTTCGGCATTTTTTTTAATCCTTCTAATACTTCACCAGTTGATTTATTTTTGATCGGTTCAATCCATCCACGACGAGAATAAACATCAATCATCACTAATCCAAAATTGTAGTTTTTGTTTCCTTTCTTAGTAGCTATTTTAGACATATCCATAAGGTCAATAAACACTTGGCTAAATGGTTCAGGTTCAGGGGCTAGTATAGTATTCCATTTTTTAGGTGCTTTGGATTGATGGTGAATTTCAGAAGCCTCTTCAATTTTCTTTTTTTCAAGTTCACCCTCATCTTCAACAACTTGGTTAGAATGTTTATTATCCATCTAATATTTTATCACACCTAATGTTGTATCCTTATATATTAATCTTTCTTTTTTTTCTATTTCAAAACAATAATTAGAACAAAACTCATACATATAAAACCAATCAAAACTATCATCAATTGCTGTAATCTGTCTGTTCGCTAAACACAGAGTTAATCCACACACATAGCAACTAGTGAAGTCATACATACGATGATTATATAGGTAGTCCATACATCTACCGATGTAGTCGGTAATGTGTAAGCGAACATCTAATGGTAAATTTTTTATATTGTCCATACACTTTGCAAGCGTAGCTTCGCAATCTATATTAGAACTTTAAAAATATCTTTGAAACATCATTGTTTTCTTTTTTTGGTTTCTCTGGTTGTTGATTATAAACATTAACCGATATGTTTGATTTCTTACCTTTACCCTTCTTAGGCTGTTCCTCTTCCTCGCTTTCCTCGCTCTCACTCTCACTCTCTTCTAATTCAGGCACTTTCTTTTTTGCCACTTTCTTCACCTTCTTCTGTTTGGCTTTAAATTTCATACCCGCAACCCGTTGGGCAACGATATCTACAAAGTCGTGTTCTACTTCCTCATCGCTTTCACTGCTTTCCTCACTTATCTCACCATCCCGTCCCTCAATCATATCCTTCGCCAACTGCTTCTTAGTGATGTGGTCCATCTTTTCATCATTGTTCATTTCTTTCGCATTCTTAGCCTCTTCCTCCGCTAGTAATTCCCTTGCCCTCTCAATCTTTCTTTGCCTCGCATACTGTTTCTTCATTACAGTCGCTTTTTCAAGGTTCTTTATAGCAATCTCTCTGTTACCTCTCGGCATTTTTGGATGTATATCTAACCAAAAATAATTTTTTATCGGATTAATTATTATCCAAAATATATATATCAATGTCGCAATATAAATCATTACTCGGTCTTAATGAGCTGGCCGTTGATAGTCTGAACATACTTAACCTTGATTTAACGAACACTAATATTATTGGCTTAAATATAGACAGAATACCAGAAGATGCCGACCCCGTAAATCTTTATTTCACTGACGGCCGATTTGATACACGATTGGCTACCAAATCAACAACAGACATTAAAGAAGGAAAAAAATTATACTATACAGAGCAACGAGTTAGGGACAATGACGAAGTCAAAGCCTCAACTCAACACCGCTCTAATACATCCAACCCACACCAAACCAGTCTATACAATCTCATAGATACTAACATATCCGCACCAACGGTCGGGCAATACTTAACATATAATGATGTAGATGGTAAATGGAGAAATACAACCCTGGGGTCAATAGACACACTCTCTGATGTAGTCATAACGGCACCAGTGGCGATGAATAGTTATCTAACATAAAATTCAATCAACTGGGTAAATAAAACCTTTCCGATAAATGTGGATGAAACGGGCAATATTAGTATGGGAGGTTATTTGAACATAACGGGAGTTAATTTATTGAATACAAAAGATGTTGATGATTGGATAACAGAGCACATAGCGAACAATGCGAAAGTGTCCGCAGATGGTTCAATAGATACACACAGTGATGTTACAATATTAACGGGCACGCCCGCCAATAACCAACTGCTCATTTATAGCACGGGACAATGGCGTAATACAAACTCTCCATTTCTTAGATTAGACGGTTTGGCTATGATGTTTGGAGATTTGAAT
The DNA here is from genome assembly GCA_019918135.1 of Paulinella micropora. Classification (NCBI taxonomy): domain Eukaryota; phylum Cercozoa; class Imbricatea; order Euglyphida; family Paulinellidae; genus Paulinella; species Paulinella micropora. The sequence continues at coordinate 6,457 of WBZZ01002371.1, read as the reverse complement.
GTGGGAGGTTTTAATGTAGTGAATGTTGGTAATGTTGATGGTATTGATGTTTCCACTCTTGATACTTCGGTGGTTAAATTAACGGGAGACCAAACCATAACAGGGAATAAAATATTTACTACTTATTTGGGTATAAAAGATTCAAATCCATTAAATACAGGTAAGTTATTCTTCAACTATAATAATAATACTGGTTCTATTTATTCTTCGGAGGTAGGTGGGGCGACGGGATATCCACTATCTATTGTTGGTTCGTCCATAACCCTTGCTTCTACCACGGGGAGTGGGATAACACTGACTGGCAATGTTTTAAATTTTAACAGCACAACAGCAATCAGCGGACTTCCAGCCCCATTCTACGATGGCGATGCTTCAACAAAGGCTTACACTGATACGAAACTGGCAAAGGACGGCACAACGGCTATGACGGGCAGTTTAAATATGGGCGGTTTTAACATAACAAATGTTGGTAATGTTGATGGTATTGATGTTTCGGCTCTTGATACCGCAGTCGTTAAACTAACGGGAGACCAAACTATAGCGGGGACAAAGTCATTTAGTAATGAAATCAAAGCAAATGCGGGGATAACAACAACAACATTAACAACAACCGATAATGTGGTAGTAGGAGCAGGGAAAAGTGTTTTCATAGATAGAAAAGCACTTGCCAATAATAAATTAGTCTTATGGGACGGAGGGACACTATCAACAACTGCGTTTTCTGGATTTGGTATTGCTAGTCAAACTTTGGTTTATAATATTAATGCTTCAACTGATAGTCATATATTTTACTATGGCGGGACAAACGAATTATTCAGGATTAATAATGGGGAGGTTAAGGCTTCAAAGGTAATAACAGCAAGTGCGGGAGTATCAACAACCACATTAACGGCGAGTGGGGCGATAACAGCGAATGGCGGATTAAATATGGGGAGCCAGAGTATAACAAATGTAAATCTGGTTGATGGTGTGGATGTTTCTGTCCTTGATACTTCGGCAGTTAAAACAACAGGAAACCAAACCATAGCAGGAATTAAGACATATAGCAGTGGTGTGGAAATTACTGGAAATTCAATAAATGCGACGACAAAGGGAACATTCGTGGTTTTTAATTCTACCAGTGATATCGGGGCCATTGCTTGTTTGAATATGAACACAGCAACATATCACAACTTTGAAATTTCAGCAAAGAAAATAAGTTTCATTATTGATGGGGCGATAGTCGGCTGGGTAAATGCTTCGGGGCTAGATTGTAATAGTAGCAAAATAGCCAACCTTGGAACTCCGACATTAGCGACAGATGGAGCGACAAAAGGGTATGCGGACACATTGGACGGGCAAAATGTAAAACTAACAGGAGACCAAACAATAACAGGAATTAAAATATTAAATGGAACTAGAAATGATATACGTGGGCTTACTTTGTTAAACCAAGCAGATTTTAATAATGTGGATATCATTAATGGCGGAAATATAACATATAATGGGGCTCGGATATTAAACCCAAATGGAGGAGATATATTCTTTTCACAGACATCAGGTAATTTTCAATATTTCTTATTTACTTTAAACACTGCTACAAGCGGAACCGCAGACCAAAGACGTTATGTATTCACGAATGTGGCTTTTGATGTAGCAAAAGGGGCGGGACTTTATATTTCAAAACTTTTGGATAATAAAAGTGCTTCGTCTGACATTGTCCGTTTTAACAATGCGGGTGGTATGCGGTTTTATGGGGCTTTGGATATGAATTCAAACAACATAACAAGTGCTGGAACAATAACAGCCAGCGGTTTATTAACGGTGGATGGAGGATGTAAGTTATCTATCCAAAATAAAACAGATGGAGGAACAGGACAAGGAATATTTATGTGGGATACAGACAACTCAGGATGGGGTATTTATATGGCACAGCCGGGGGCGAATAAATCATTAGGTGGAGGAACAGCAGTGGCAGGCAACGATATTTCAGGCTTTGCTGTAAGATTTAGAAGTGGTAATGCTTCGGCGGATGGTTTTGTATGGGAAAATTCAGCAGAGCAATTGTTAATGTCATTGAATGGGGCAAATGGAACTTTATGGACAAAAGGATTAATTACAGCAAGCGCGGGTGTATCAACAACAACATTAACAACGAGCGATAAAATAACAACAGCATCAGGTAAGCCGATAATCATAGGCAACTCAACAAAGGGAGTGGGAGCAACTGGAGGATTGGAATTATACGGAACTGCGAGTAATGTCGCAGGAGCACACTTACAAGCAATAACAACGGCGGATGCTTATCCAACATTTCAATTATTGAACTGGGCACACGACAATGTCAATTTAAGTTTTGATGCTTATTTTGATGGCACGAACTGGAAATCAAGCCACAGCGGTTCGAACTTTCTAATTCAAAAAGGTGGAAAACTCGCTTTTTATTATAATTCAGGAACAACGGTTGGAAACAATATATCTTACACTGAGGCGATGAGTATTAATACAAGCGGAGATGTAAGCATCACAACAGCATCCAGCGGATTTTTAACACTAAAACGATATCAGGTTGCTACCCAAAACCCACAAATATTTATGAAATCAGGGGGATATTCAAATTATGCTTCTGTATGTGCGATTAATGGTTTGCTTCACGCTTGGACTACTTCAAACTCTACTGGTGAGAATTCCGGTAATTATGTTTACGTTCCTCTTAATAGTAATTGGACATATACATCGGACAGAAGGCTAAAATCAGATATTAAAACATTAGAATGTGGAGATTGTTGCGAGAAATTAATGAAGATAAATTGTTGTTCATATTATTGGAAATCAGACGAAAAGAAAGAAAAAAAAAGGCCACGGATTTATTGCGGACGAAGTAAACAAGATTTTTCCAGAATTCGTATCTGAAAGTGGAATAAAAGCAGATGATGGTGATGGAAACTTGGAAGGTATAACATATACAGATTTTATTCCAATATTAGTTAGTGCTTTTCAACATACGGCGGAAAAAGTGATTAGTTTAGAAAAAGAAAATAAAACTTTACTTAATATATTACAAGACCAAGCAAACCAATTAGCAGAAATACGAGCAGTTTTATTTCCTTCAAATGCTTCCTAGATTACACCCACCACCACCAATCATAGAGACGGAAGACCTCACACCAGAGTTGAAAAATCGTGTGCTTGATGTTCAAATTAAGCAGGAAGAAAAAAAATTAGACCACGAATATGAGGACAGCTGGGATTGCTGTTTGACTAAGCGAAAAACTGACAGCCGTCTTATTAAATACTTATTTCAAATGGGTATCATTATCGCCATCATCACCCTTTGTATCGTGAGGCTGTCTGAAAAGAACTTGCCGTGCGAGGTTGCCAACACTTATATCGGTATTTTAACACTATTGATTGGGATATGCCTTCCTTCGCCTTCTAGTTCAAAGAAATGAACATTCATATAGTTGAGTTTTATACCAAGAGCTATCACCAGCACAGATTAGCGGAATAGCTTCATCAAAACTACGACACATATTATTTCCATTATTTATGAAAACACATTTAAATTTGGTTTCTATTCCTTTTTGAATACAATAAAGACAACTTTCATTTTTTTTATCACTGACCCGTGAATAGAAATCACAAGCAGTCCGAGCGGAAATATTAATTAATAAAAAGTTTATAAAGATTAGTATAGAGGGCATCGCAATGGCAGACTATAAATACCAAAATATTATTTTTCTGAGTAATGATTTTGTTGGCGGCAGCAAGACATTCGACAAAAACATTCAAATGAACTTTACACCAACAAGAATGAATGTTAAGTTTATCCACTATATGAATGATATGACCGAGACGAAAACAAAAATCCTTCATATGGACCGCATTGGGATTATTGGCACATTCGCCGATAGCAACACCGCAAACATTTCCAATCTTAGCTACAACTTGGGGATTATTAATTGGACCGACGGGCAATACACCTTTAAAGTGCTTAAAACAGACAATGGTAGTATTGAGACTGACCAACTAGCTGGAAGAATTGAAATTTGTTTGGAATTCTCGGGTAATAAAAATATAGAGTGATGGAAAAAATCAATAATGTAAAGGTAAAACCAGTCAAGCAAAACGGAGATGGCGACAAGTTGGCTAAAGGATATAAGTTATTTGACGAACCGTATGCCAATATTTTTCTTCTCGCTCGCAAGAAGAGTGGCAAGACGACCGCACTGTTTGAAATCCTGAAACGAACTACTGACAAAAAGACCCGTATTGTTATTATAGCCAGCACAATACACAAAGACCACATCTACAAAGAAATGGTTAAGCACTTCAAGAAGAAGGGAAACCCGATGGCTATATACACATATTTGAAAACGGACGGATACAGTGTGATTGATTACGATTTAGACAAACTGAATAAACCTGATGAGGAGCAAGAAGAAGGCGAGATTGTTCAGGATGGTAAAGAAGAACCGAAGCCGAAGTTTCTTTATTTTGGAAAAGAAGAAAAGAAGAAACAGGAGGGAGGCGAAAAACCACCGAGACCGAGCAAATACATTACACCAGAAGTCGTGTTCGTGTTGGACGACCTCGGCTCAGGTTTAAGGGATAAGTCTGTGAGTGACCTACTTAAAAAAAATAGGCATTATAAAAGTAAGGTGATTATGAGCTCGCAGTATCTAAACGACTTACGGCCTGAGGCGATTAAACAGCTGGACTACCTACTCATTTTTCCAGGTCGGAGTGTTGATAAAATAGAACTTGTGTATAAACATCTGGACCTCGGTTATGATTTAGACTACTTCATTGAAAAATACCACGAGGCGACGAAAGAGAGGTTTAACTTTTTGTATGTTGATGCGGTGTCTGACGAATTACGAAAGAACTTCAATATTCGTTTAAAGTAATTTTATTATTATTTATTTTTTTCTATACATTATATAGATGCCAACATCACAAGTGATTATCAGTAGTCCATCAGGTTACAATATCAGCTACAATCCTTCAATGCCACAAGCAGGAGGGAAAAGAAAATCAAAAAAGAAACAAACAGGAGGAAAAGTTAATTGGAAAAAAGTCGGACAAGCGATATTGGATGCTAATAGGTTTATCAAGAAGAACCAATTGATTTCAAGGGGTGCTACTTTTCTGAGCGATGTCGGAGTGCCTTATGCGGACCGTGTAGCGAAGGCCGCGATGAAGCAAGGATACGGCAAACAACGAGGAGGAGCCGTTAAGTTTAGGTAGGCGAAGTCTCTACAAATGTAAAATCTTATATTAATTTTTTTCTATAACATATACGATGGTTGTAAAAAAACCGCGAAAACAACGGCCACCGAGGATATACAGAACCAAAGATGGCAAGCCGTACATTAAAGTGAAAGGCAAACGAGCATATCTCAACTTTGGCGAGAAAACGAATGACCTTTCAACACTCCAAATCGTTAAACTGTTTTTGAAATATATGAAAAGGGACACCCTTTTCAAATCCCGAGGTCGTAGGAGCAGAGCTCCTACAATAGTTAAGTCCGAATTCAACCGTCTTGAACACGAGAACCGCAATCAGGTAAATAATCAGCTAGATAAACTCAAACTGGAAAAGTATGAGCAAATACACGAACTAGAAAAGAAAGACAAAGAAGCAAAAGAACAACAAAAGAAAATAGAAGAGCGAGAAGCAGAAACGAAAAGAAATGAACTCGCACTCATACAGACTGAAACAGCTCAAGCTCAAAGAATGGCTACTATTGACGGAGAAATAAAAAGACAAAATGCGATTAACGATGCTTTGGTTGAAAGAGCAAGAGCATTGAATGAAGTAAAAGGTGAATTAAAAAGAAGTGAAAGAAAACAAAGGGAAAGAAAAGGAAGACAGTATGTTTTGTCCGAAGAAGAAGCCATAGCATTTGCTGAGGAAATTCAAAGAAGGAATGATGAAGCGAAACAACGACAAGACGATTTAAGACAGCAAGCAATGGAAGCAGAACAGAAAGCGGAGGAATCAGACAGAAAGCATTTATAGCAAATCTAGAAAGAGCTCAAACTTTATTTGCTAGTGGTGGCAAGAAAAGACAGATTAGTGTCAATAGTTTAGCAAAAAAACTAGGGTGGAAAACGAGGGGGAGCAAACACGGAAACAAAGATGTTGAAGGCAGAACGGCCAAAGGTTATATCCAAGAAATCATAGCTGTTAGACAGGGCGAACTTAACATAACCCCTAATATGACACTTGAAGAATTGGAAAATGCTTTAATAGGTCTAACCGCACAGGGTGGAACTGGTGCTAAAAAATTGGAAGATATCATTAAAAAAATATTAACTAAGATGATGATAAAAAAGCATTTGAAACGAAGTGAATGGAAGACCAAATCAAAGAAAAAAGAATTAGTAAATACCCTAATAAACAAAATGTATGCCGACCCCAACACATATAAAGCACTTTCAAATGAATTCCAGATACAACCAGCAGGGGCAA